>OMLM01020302.1:39275-79949 GCA_900302695.1 Helostoma temminkii | reverse complement strand
GTTTTGGTGTGTTTTTTTTTTTTTTTTTTTTTTGTGGCAGAAAAACTGTCCCATTTTTGGACCTTCACCTTTTCCTGGAGCACAAAAGTTGTAGGTAAAATTATTACCCAAACTGTCAAGATGTTTCAGGTACATTTAGTGTTTTTAACCAGTCATCTCTATATTTAAATAGGTACTGAGGTACCCCTTTTCTCTGGAGTCTTCCAAAAATGAGAGGGAGGGCAGTGAAGAGAATTAGGCCAGAGTTGAAGAAATACAATAAAGGGAAGATGGTGTAAACTTGCCAGTCTCATGTCAAGTTCAGCAACATTCCTGTGCTTTGGGGTGGTTAAAATTTGTTTCTCAAAATGTGCGTTTAAAATAAAAGCATTGTTTATGCATCAGCTCCATAATTAAGTGACTAGTAATCATGTTTATCATACCACAATCCGCCATGCATGCTTAAAACCCATGCTACATTAAAATACAAGAGGACAGAGTGCAACAGGAGCCAAGAATCATTCTGGAATTGAGTATTGTTTTTCTTGTTTTATCTATTGGGGTGTATTGCCATTTTTTGCTATTAAATAATGACTTTAAAGAATAAACAACATTATAAACCTGAATATACACATTGACGCACACGCGTTCTTTGTCTGTCTGCGATTATATACACTAAATCTAAGTGATGGCATCTTCCAGCAACATTTAATTATTTAAATGTTTCTCTGCATGTATGAGCACATGTTTCCAACCAGACATCCTTCACACACCCTTTCTCAGTCACACCCTGCAGAAAACGGTGCACGGTTCAGACTAGTCTGTATTTTGTAATATGGATGAGCTGGGCATGTCTTGAATGAATTCTCTTCAAAGTCTCTAGATGACAAAGCAGCAGAGTGAGTTTGGATGACATTGATTTGTAACCTGTGTGGAATGAAACCAGGTTGTTTCTGAAAAAAGATTTTTTTTTTTGTTATTTCAAGACACTTATGTCACCACTATATGAATTAAGAACACGTGCACAGGGACCACACAGTCACCTGGGGGGCCCAGGAGGAGCACATTGACTGTTTTCTGTTTTTTTTTTGTTCCCTCCTGTGAGAAGAGTTTCATTTAGCTGACTTAGCCGGTTTCAGCTTGGCATTCACTCAAGTTGCTGCCATTCAAGACATTCTGCTGAGCTAAGCTATGAGCACGTGTATAAACCAAAAGAAGTGTTGTTTAAAAAAGTCTACTGTCCAGATTATAGTTGTGAATAGTTTACCTACATAATAACCTAAAAGACATTTCTGTCTTGGCTTTCTAGCAATACTTTATCTCTGCAGACTAACCTTTCTGCACTAGAATCCTTTTACACTGTGTAGCTTGACCTGAGATTTGTACATCGATGAGGCCTTGGCAAAGTTTGACCCTTCACACCAGTGTGCCACATGCTGATGGAAATTCTGGGAGGCTTGAGCTTGTGGCCATAATGTACATGGTCCTGCATTCACACTTTAAAGTCAGAGGCACATCAATGGGAATAAACTGCTTGGTTTACAAATAGTTCATGATTAAGCTTTAGCAGTTACTTGTCAGTCATTTACTATAAATCATTAGCCAGGTGGATTGAATCATTTATGGTTAAGCTCTTATACATTTCAAGATCAGTATTTAATGCAGTGAACTAGTTTGTAGTCTAAAAAGGACAAATGTATTTTGTTTAGCACTGTGCCCTGGAAATTAGGATAGTCTCTGGAGTTTTCCTGACTTTGTGTCTGAATTGCAGCATATTTGGCAAAGCATGACTTGATTACTCCGATTCTTGTTATCTCCTTTTAGATTCATAACTATTCTTGATTCAGTAAAAAATAAAGACATGTAACTTACTGGACGGTTCCTCTAAGCAAGGTGCTTCTCTTGTATTTCAGACAAGAACTCAGTGGAAGTTTCCCTGCTGAGTTTGTTATTAGCTTGTATGGCAACACGCTTTCACCGTATCTGCAAATGTACAGCAGCTTGTGCATAAAGGCCTCTAAAATGAAACAAGGTTGATTCTGTTGCACTGTACATTGGTGTAAGAAAACGTGAGCACATTTTGGATTGAGCAGTACTAACATGTTGCCACATGTTTGGTGCGTTCAGGGACAGTACAGAGTGTAGGTAATCTGTTTTTCAGAAACAGTTATTAACCAAATTGTGCCTCTGCACCCCACAATTCATTAATTAGTTTTTTTCAATACTGCAAACATCAGACCTGGATCAGTTGCCAAGAGGTTTTTCCAGCAAACTGAATATGACCAAAATAATTCAAGGTGTTGTAGATGTGTTATGAAGTATTTCCAGAATTCTCCACTATTTCAGAAGTCATTATCAGTCACACAAATGCGCTCAGATCTTTAGTGTTCTAAAGATGGCGAACTACAAATTAGCCATAGTATGTGCATGTTGCATTACACTGCACCCTTGGACCAAGTGCTCGTCTTTTCCGTTCTGTCATTATAATATTCTATTTACATGTTTTTACGTTGCACTTATTAAACAATAATGTGTCTGGCTTGTTCTCTTCTTAACTGCTAAAGCAATGAGCAAATTGCAGATTTGACTCTTATTTACTGTGTTTACATGCACCTAAGTAACCTGGTTACATAGAGAAACCAGGATTTTGAAGGTTAATTATAATTACATTTGTTACTGCCAAGTAGTAAAATATGCTTTTAGTTTTACTGATTGTGATTGACTGTCACACTGACATAGTTGGATGGAGAACATTTATGATTCATGTTTCATGTGTTCAGCCAGTAAGGGACTTAAATAGCTACCTTTTGTAAACTTCCATAAGTGGCATTTCCGTTCTTCATATTTACATAGCTTACATAGTTTGCTTGTTTTGAGAGATGGAAAGAAGTGTTGGTGTGACAGGACATGATGACTATCATATTTGAAGTGGCTGTCAGCAAAACGATGATGTGTACTGTTTTCAGTATTTGGAGGAGGGGCTAAAATGTATAGAGCAGTTACCACTCTCCCCACCCCCACCCCTCAATACCCCCAGTGCCAGAGTGACGAGTAAAACCTGCCCAGTTAGGTAGAGTGCAACACTGAAAACTGGGTATTCACAATGACAGTGAATTTTAATCAAGGTTGACAAAGCAATTGATCTACTTTCAGTAGCAGTTCATTAAATGGGATTCTCATTGTGGTATTGGTTTTGTTGACTATGTCGCTCTTCGGCTACTTTTTCAGGTTCATGAGACATTCATAATTTGAGTTTCAAAACTTACAATTATGTGTACTCATGATCAGGAGACAAATTCTCCTTGTAGGCATAGTAGAGATGCGTAACTTGTGTCTCGTTCGTCCTTGGATCAGCTGGGTGTGGCAGTGACTTCAGACCGAATGTTTCCTATCATGGAGCCTCTTTACGCAATGCACAAGAATTTTAACTATTATTGTGTGACTCATGTGTTCCCTTTGCAACGATCGTTTTGGTTTGCCATTAACTTTACTGTCCAACCCTGAGTAAACATCAGTGTTTTATGATGCTTTTTTTTCCCTTCCCCCTTTCCTTCCTTGGATGAACTATCATGTTGTGGTTATTTTAGAAACATGTTTGATTAGTATTTCAAGTTCATAATACAAGCATATGGCACATCTCTGTAAATGTAATATTAAACACAATACAAATTGAAAAGGGTATATTAGCTTAGTTGCCAAACCCAAATTGAGTTTTCCACATTGAGATTATGCCTACTAGAGGGAAAAGTAGATTTTACTTTAGCCATGACATTGTACCACAACACAGGAAAAAGAAATGGAAACTAGTTTTACTTTGTGGGTTTCAGCCAAATGGAGAACCAGTACAGGAGCAACAATGGCTCCTTCATGATAACAGAGTCTCCACTGATTACTCGCCGGCTGTGTGTGAATATCAGCCCACCCCTGAGAGAAACTAACAGGGTGACTCCAGAGTTGTGTTTGAGGGAGTTCAAGGTGTGACCAGGAGCATGAAACACCCACTTGTTGAACTTAAGCCAGCTGTCACAAAAGCAGCCGGATGCATTTTTATGTAGATGTGTTGGGGTTTTAAAAAGGGCCGTCTCTCTCTCCCACTAGTTAGACCCTCTGCGACACTGACTTGCACAGTGCTTGCTCTCTTTCTGGCTCTGCCTCTTGCCCTCCCTCTCCCTCTGTGAGCTAGTTATTCATCCACTGTGTGAGTCAGGGAGGGTGGGGATTTGAAGACTGCTGTACCAGTCACACTTTGTCAGTTTACTTTCTCATTCCCTTACTCCATCTCTCTCTGTTTCTTTCTCTCCTGTTCTGTTTCTCTCTTTTCTGCTGCCACCCCAGCTTTCTGCCTGTCCGTGTAGTTTACAGAGAAGCTCTGCTGTGCTTAAGAGTCCACATTGGCTTTGAATCACGGAGAAAATTCAAGTCTCAAGGTAAGTTAATCAGTGTTACATAGAGGGTAAACTAACTTGTATGGATGGTCCCGACACATTGAGTGGTGTTTTTTCCACAGGGAGTGTGTCCATTGGGTGCTATAGTATTTCAACTTCGACTTTGTGTTTGTCACTGCTCCCTTTATCCTTTATGCCTCTGCTCCGGTTTGTTCATTAACCTCTACCTCATGAGTGAAATCCCGTTTTCCATCCCTATGATTCATTGACATGACTCTCGTAGGAAGAGGTTCCCCTCCCTTGGTTGCCTTGGTGTTAAACAAATGAATAAATGTTAAACAGACTCTTTCTTTTTTTTTTTTTCCCCTCTCTCACTTTGTAGGAAAAGTTTTAAATTATTTTCACAAGGATGAGTTGGTATTGTGAAGGGCTGGAAATTCTTTTACTGCTTTTGATACTGGACTTAACGAATTGTTTTGTTAAGGCATAGGTGTTTTAAAAAGCTGTGTGTGTGCAGCTAACTTGCTTTACTTGGTCATGGGGAGTATACAGAAGATGCCTTTTGGCCCCTCTCCTTTTTTTATGAGGACATCTTGCTGATATAGCAATGACCGCTGAATTGAGTTGAGGTGGGATCAGTTTTTACTGGCAATTCAAACTGAGATCATGCGTAAACCTTTGACTGGTGGAGATTAGAAGCAGGTGAGGTGATGTCATTGTGTTTGTCTTCACTGATTAGAGATGCACTAAATGTGTCATTACAATGAGGTATTGTAACTGCTGAAAGCTCTTGTGAAATGGTCAACAGCAGGTTTCGCTGTTTTACTGCGCTGGAATGGAAGGTGCTTCAGTTCAGCTCAGTGGATTGGTGAAGCTGCTTTTCAAATCCACTGATGACAAATTATGACAAGTGATGTAGCTGAACTACCAGTACAAATTCAACATTACTGACATTTAATACTACCTGTCTGCATTAGGATCTGATCAGTTTAACTGACATGACATGATGGTAGATTATGTGACATGCCAGGCCACATGTGTAATCATTGGTTCAGCAATAGCCACAGCGTTTTGTGTAAGTTTCCTGAAATGTCATCTGATGTGTTACACAATGCCATGAGCACTTTCACAAAAAAACTGAGACCTGCCACGAGACAACTTAAGTTTCAGTGTCACTGTCGAAAGTTAGCGTGTGTGTTTGTGGGACTGTCACAAATTAGTCTGGATATGCTGGATGGCGTCAGCATCAAGATAAACCAGGAATAATAAGTTGTTGTTGACAGCTGGGAAACCCTGAGGTGAGCCAGGAAAGTCCTATAAAAAGAAGAGAAATTACCGATTTGTAAGACTGTTTCCTTTTTTCCCATTAAATTCAATGTTTCTTTCTTAATATAAAATCTTCTCACAAAGGAGATTAGCATAAGAAGACTGGGGACTGTCACGTTTTAAGCCAGTTTATTTGAAGTGTGCACTCTTGGTGAACATTTGCTGCAAAGTTTTAAATGTTGTAAGATAATGTTTGACATTCATTGATTGATTGCTTGACTTCCTCTTTTAGTGTTAGGAAGTGATACCAAAAGCAAGTTGAAATCCTCAAACCTAAATCCAGGTCATAGGTGCCAAAATGAGTCTCTGTGGTTTACACTTAAAATCTCCTTACACTGCATTATTTGGCTTTTCCACAACAACTACAAGCAGCATCCATAGGAGCTTAGCACCCTTTTAATTATATTGGCTTAAGGAGGGTTATTCTTTAGTCCTTGGGCAGTGAAAACTCGGCATTGTAGATTGTACAGCAAACAATGGCTCCCTCTGGGTCCAGTGTGGCGAGAGGAGGCCGCACCCTGTGTGTCCTAGTCTTGTGAATGCTCTTTACAGTTCACACTTACACTAGGTGTAAGCCTTTTGTCAACAAAAAAGTCTACAAGAAATGCAGCAACATTCCTGTGTGTAGTCTAAATGTCATTGCACTTTCATTGTTAAACACTTCCTGTCATATTTGCATAACTGATTGAGCTTGCAGGCAGGTGACAGTTTTTCAATAAATGTGGCTGCCATATAACTAGAAGGAACATTTTACTTAGTTTAAGGAACTTGCTGGTCTGTGTCAGTTCAGCAGTTTTTGCTTCAAGTTCAGTGATTAGCAACTCCCAGTTTGTTTCATTTGAGGAGAACAGTTTAGCTATTGTCTTAACTTCTGGCTTACTGTGAGATGAGGGATGTCCTCCCAGTTCCCTTTAGCACCTCCTCTCTAATATCAGGCCATATCTGATGAGGGGTTGGAACCAGACCAAACTTTCCTGGGATATTTGGGAGTGTTTGTTTAGTGAGAGATGAGCTGCTCTGTCCTAGTAATTGAATGTCAGTCCCGCTGAATCAGGAAGATAGAAAATGCTCTTTCTTGAAAGCATTTATTTGTCACATGCAGTCGCCAGCAAGACACATGCAACGAATTAATGAAATGGATGGTTTTGTGTGTGACATGTATTTAAGACTGTTTAGAACAATGTAATGTATCAGTCTGTTACTCAGAAAATGAATGAAAACCAGAAAGACTACATCTGGAACAAGATGTTCTGTACATCTTATTGTCATGGGTCTGGTGACAGTCCACTGCTGGCCTTTGATTGATTGAAACTAACCATGAACTTGTTGCATTTTTTTGTAGATAATTGGATCACAACAATAAGGAGGCAAACATGCTTCAAGAGTTTCTTTCAAACACCATGGATATCTATCATTACCTTGTTGCAGGACTTGGTAGGTGATTTAACTGACATAATACAACAATCACATTTTCCTGGTGCATTATTTAACAGTTCTTTTTTTCTTTTCTGTCACTAGATGCACGGATAAAAGAGTATCCACTGATGCAGAATCCCATTCCCATGACCTCGATATTGCTGTGCTACTTGTTCTTTGTACTGTACCTGGGACCTCGCATAATGGCCAATCGTAAACCCTTCCAGCTAAAGGAAGCCATGATAGTGTACAACTTCATGCTAGTGGGGCTGTCGATATACATCGTTTATGAAGTAAGTTACTTTTGGTCTCCAGTGTATATTTATTAATTGCACATCTGAATTTATGTGTTATAATGTGGGTAATTTAGTGGCTTTGTATTACTAAGGATCAGATTTGACTGACTAATTTGCTAAATTAAAGTTGTGTCACCCAGGTAATTAAAATGTTCTTGTCCTTTAGTTTTTGATGTCTGGCTGGGTCACAA
Source organism: Helostoma temminkii (assembly GCA_900302695.1). NCBI lineage: Eukaryota > Metazoa > Chordata > Actinopteri > Anabantiformes > Helostomatidae > Helostoma > Helostoma temminkii. Next base: position 72,356 of record OMLM01020302.1, on the reverse strand, counting down.
CGTATACCTGGCGATGTGACGCAATTGATACTTCCAACAGTCCTCAAGCACTACGAGTAAGTCTCAGAATACTACTTAGTCATGCAGCGGTAATAAATGAATGCCCTGCACTTTCACAAATTTGTTTACTGTTGACTCAAATTTCTGTTCTCCTCACTAGATGGTCCAGGTGGCCTGGCTGTTCTGGTTCTCCAAGATCATTGAACTCATGGACACTGTAAGTCCAGTGCACAACCTGTGTCTTTAATGTTTTCTTCAGTAAAAATTGACTTAAACCAAGTATCTTTTTTTGTGTGTGTTAGATCTTCTTTGTGCTGAGGAAGAAGCACGGCCAGATCACCTTCCTACACATCTTCCACCACTCCTTCATGCCCTGGACCTGGTGGTGGGGAGTTGGCTATGCACCTGGTGAGTACACATTAACAAACCCTGTCTTGTCAAGGAGTCAGAAATGTTCAATGGTTGACCAAAGTCAGCCAGAGAGTGCAGCATAGTTACTTAATCCTAGATATCAGCTAGGATTCAGATGTTCTTGGTTTCCACTTTGAGCCCTTCAAAACACCTTGTGCAGGTTACCTGTAAAGTAGTGAATTCTGTTTAGTCACAAGAAAATGATTAACCAAGAGTTGATTAAAACCAGTGTTGCTTCTACATTCTTCAGTTCCTTGCAAAGTCAGGGGCTCCTTAGCTGGTAGTAAGTCTGAAGTCTGTGATTATTGCCCTAGGTGGAATGGGATCTTTCCATGCCATGGTGAATTCTTCTGTCCATGTCATCATGTATTTCTACTACGGCCTTGCTGCTGCTGGACCACGCTTCCAGAAATTTTTGTGGTGGAAGAAATACATGACTGCCATTCAGCTGGTATGCACAGTATCTTTGTCCAGTTTTGTTTGTGTCATTGTTTCAGCTACTGAAACACAAAGACGGTCCTCTGTATATTTATATTGAATGCTAAGCTGACTCGAGATTTCTTTTCCAACAGACCCAGTTTGTCCTGGTGTCTCTCCATGCTACTCAGTATTACTTCATGGACAGGTGTGACTATCAGTTCCCTGTGATCATCCACCTCGTCTGGATGTACGGCACTTTCTTCTTCGTGCTCTTCTCCAACTTTTGGTTCCAGGCTTATGTGAAGGGTAAGCGGTTGCCCAAAAAGGACATTAAGCAGTGTCAGAACGGCACAGCTGTATACACCAATGGTAAATATCACAAGAACGGCAACGCTATCAACCACGTAGTCCCTACCACCACCAGCAATGGCACTGCTCACCACGAGAATGGCAGCACTCACATGGGCAAGATGAAGAAGGCCTAGACTCCCTGGAAAGAAACGCCCAAGAAGTATGATCCCGTGAACCTGTTAAAACTACTATGGATTCCAAAGATAATTTTGCCTGAGTTTCTTGTCCCATTTTCAGTTGTATATGTGAAACATGGGGAAATGATGTGGTCTGTGATTTCCACAGATGGGGTCCCACATTTGGTTGGTTGGTTTCTTTAAGTTGGGAACCCTCTATGGAACACAATATATGAAGAGAAGATGTTTTGACCTAAATGTTATCTTCACTGATGTTGCAAACGACCTCCTAGTTGAGTATCACACTGGTGGTCTTTCACCCCACTTGCCTTCACTACTTATCTGACCCCCATTTTCTCCCTGTGGACAGATGTCTGTACAGTTTCAAACTTGAAAATACATTTTGTAAATAGTTTTACAAGAAACAAACAAAAAAAACTAATTGTATTGGTATGTGTTAGACTTTCTAAATTTTGTTACAATATGTATTTAAAATTAAAATACCAATAAATTCCATTATAAATTATTTTGTTTGACATGTATCAGTATTGTATCAGTATTTTCACCCACAGTAAAATGCTTATTTTGCAAATATGTATGATGTTTTTGTTGTCAGACCTTGGAGAAAGACATTCTTCTGCTGCAACAAAGAATGCAAGTATTTGCACTGAATGTTTGTGCCTCTTGTCTTGGCTATCCCAAGTATCTGGAGCATGTAGGAGGCTAAACAAAAGTCCTATTCTGCTTTGTTTAAGACTTCGTTGGAGGAAGAGAGACCGCATCCTGCAGACCAGATCAACCCACTGAACTTTGCCATCAGTGGGTTCATTGGGTCAGTAATGGAGTAATTTACTCTGTGAAAAGTTCTCTGTTCGGCCTTCAAATGTGCACAAGTTGCATAAACAACTGATATGATGACCTCCATTTTGGTTAAATTGCAGCCTGGATTTTTTTTTCTTCATTCCTGCTGTAATCATGGTGCACATAAGTGCTATCAGCAAAAAGTACATCATGCTGTCAAGTGATTGTAGCAGTGTTTTACAATCTGTGGTCGAGACCCCTCCCCAAAGAGGTTGCAAGATAATTGCAGAGAGAACCTGAGATTATAGCGCAGCAAAAACTCAAGCACAGTTTTTCTATAATTCTTGCTTTCTTGTAACACTGAATAGCTCTGTGTCTCCATGTCTGTAAATGCAAATTCAAATTAAGCAAAAAGCAAAACTTGCTTAGTGGTAACTACACATATCAAACCTATGTGAAGGGATGTTACAGTGATGCAGTAGAAATAAAAGTTGGGAACCACTGATCCATAACAGTGCAATTAGAAAACGTGTACCATAAAATGGCAGTAGTCTAAACATATTCCAAATCGTACTGATCAGCGGGAGCTGCACAAACCCCCCCACAGGTTGAAATTGTTGCAAGTTTAATTCCAGGCTGACATTACATTTCATGAGCAATCAATTAAAATACATCCAGTATGAAAACATTCTTTAGGTATTCATTCAGAGTGCATCAAATCACTACAGATCTGCTACATACAGTATTTCAAGTCATTCTGTTTTCTCTTGGTTATAACACTGGGTGCTGAATCAAACGCCCTCTTTAAAGGTATTCTTCAGGAACTTGTATTGAACCTTGTGATATAAATGATATCAAGCAATGAAGTTGCTACTAAAGTGCAAGTACTACACCCTGATCTGATGGTCCACTGCTTGTATCATGCCTACCCAGATTGTCTGCTACAGAGCAGGGTGGGATCAGAAAACCACTAAAAAGTCAGACCACTTCTCTCTACTTGTGAGTGGATGAACAGATGCAAACCTTAGATGTGGTCTGGTTTGCCCTTTGAATAATTATATTGCCCTGTAAACGATGACAGCACAGAAGTGCTGGAGACAGAGTTGTGGTCAGAGTTAAATAGATGAAAAAGATGTGTGCTTTAAGTGATGTTCTCCAGGATGTAAAAGATTAACTCCATCACGATGGGCTCCTCACCCCTCTTACGCCCCCTGCTGTGAATGACAGGGATCAGCACGCTATCCAGGGCATTGAGGTACTGAGCAGAGAGTGGCTGCCCATTGCTGCCAGCCACAAATCCCACCTGCAATTACAAAACAAACTAATTAGTATTTATATAGTCGCGCCCCAAAGCCTGTGTTGTAAAGTTTACAACCATAAAAAAGGTTGCATCACAGAAACTAGACGTTGTGGTGCCGAATAATTAACAAATGATTAATGAAGATTAAAACATGTTCATAGAAATAGGACATTTTTTAATCTTTTTTGACCAACAGTGCCAAATGTTTTCTTGACCACAAACTTCACATCCAATATCTAATACAATGCACATCTACCTCTCTCTGTTTTGATTATTTAATGTCCACAGATCAGTCACAGAACAGTTTAGATAGTTACTCAATTGTATGTTTGTGGAGCAGTATTCATGACATAACTCTCTTATGGTGCACAACATCTGATGCTCACGAGGTCAAATTCCAGCCTCAATGAATAATGAATAAGAGCATGTTGTTGTGACTCAGCTCACTGATGTCAGATTTAGGATTTTTTCTTACCTCCTGAGAGTCAAAAGTGACTCGCAGCCCAAGTTTGGCCATCCCGTCTTCTTTCAGCAACTTTAGATGTGGACACAGTGCCAAACAAAACGCCCGGGCTATTCTCTCAGTTAGCCGGTTGTGCTCGGAAGAGTCAACCACTCCTCCTTTGGGATTATCCCCCTGTTGCAGAAGAAAGACCTGTACAGAACAGTCACACAGAAATTAGTGTTGGAGGAGACAATTTCAGATGGACTCTGTTGTTATTTTCAGCAGCTCATCATACATACTTCTGTCCAGCGGATGATCTTCCCATTTTCTTTGTATTCTGACTTTTGGAACATTTTCACGCTACTGACAGACTCCATCGATTTCCCATCAATGGGGCTAATAACACTGCAGAACACGATCATTATTTACTGCAGGTAAATACATGTACAACAATTTACTACATTGTAAAGAAATGTAAATGTAGTTGGTGGAGTGTTTGGTTTTTTGATAGTTTTAAAGCCTACATATTCTCCTGTGGCTTAAAACTAAAAAAAAACACAGCTCCCTTCACATTTTATAGTTGTGTTTATATTATATTTTTATTAATCTATATGTAAATGTTCTTATTTTACTGTTTTCATACAGCACAAAAGATCCTTTATACAGCTGCCACATGCACTTTACACAGCTGGACACACTCACCCCTTGTTCACAGTGCATTTCTCCTCCACCCACTGTACACAAACAAGCTCCTGGCTGTCTGATTGGTCAAATCGTCCACAGGTGACAGTGTAGTCTTTCATCTCTCGTAGCGACCGACGGAGCTCCGCCATGGTTTCCACGGTGATCTGCACCATTAGCCCATCTGAGGAAAGGAGACAGGGATACAGGAGAAACACACAAACATATATACACACACACACACACACACACACACACACACACACGCACCAACATGCACACACGCCTAGACAAACAACTACACACATACAAAGATCAACACATTCTGAATAAACCAGTTCAGAACCAAGGATGTTAACATGGATTACTTAAAACATGTAAACACTGAATTTTCCACAAGCAGGAAGGTCAGAGTCAAGGTCAACCAGACCTCCGCCCTCTGAGTGGACATCCTACCTTCTACAATGCTGGACTTGGCCAAGTATCCAGCAGATGCTTTTAGAGCGCTACTGAATATAAAAAAACATGATCCAGTAACTGCAACAAGAAAGAAAGAAAATTATTACCCATTTAGAGCTAAACTGTGGTTTAAAAACCAATAGTGCCATCTGGTGTTACATAAGGGACAGTGCAACACTGCATTAACAACTTATCCACAGCTTGTTTTAAATGTCCCCTGCATTTATCCTTGGGCAGTTTTCAGATGAACTACTATGTGTAGATGTAATTTATACAAAACTCAAAAGAAGTGAAATATTAAAATCCACTTTTACATTTTTATGGATGCACACTTTCTCCAAATAAAAGTATTTAGGGCATAATTTTATCTCCATGAACTACTTTATAACATTTCATGTCTTTGGCAACATTGCATTTTAAAAGTTCTACAGGTTTTCACAATGTTTGGGTACTAATATAAATTAAGTGCAGTAAATGCACAATGCACTAATTTAAAATGTTTACATTTGAATTATATATTATAAGTATTTAAATACAGTTACAATTTTTGTTTCAGTTCAGTAAGGTTTACATTGCGTTACAGCTATATTTAGATTAGACTAATGGATCCCAAGTTTTTAATAGTTTCCTATCTAGAAAAATCTGTAGCTCTTGCTCAGAACTGAATGTGCACAATGTTCTTTCCGAAGGACAAAATTTCCAAAACACCAGATAAATGATCTTATCCGTCAATCTGGACTCCCCTCTAATCAACCCTTTACTAGAACTCTACTATAACGCTACTGTTGCCCACCTTTGCGCGGCTGATTGTGAATGCTGATGGCCTGTGTCTGGTACTGGCCATCGTCTCCTTGCACACAAATGAGGTGGGAGTCTGCAGTCTCGTTGAAGCACGCCCCGATGGCCAGCACATGCTCATTGGACTTATTCAAAGCTCTCATTAGCTAAGAAATGTGGGCAATGAGGGAAAGTCAATGAAAGGCACAAAACTTTAACATAAACTGTGAGGCATGCAAAGACTTAGTCTTACTTCATTATATCCTGTAGTTGGTATCTTTATGCAGGTCCTCTGAGCCTCTAGATCCACAATGAGTCCCTGCACTATTGGTAGGCTGTAACGGTAATTCCTAAAGTCCTAAAACAGATTGGCAGGAACAGGTAGAGAAGATGTGGTTGTGTGATAGTAGTATAAATACATAATTCCAAAATGTAATACTCACCACTAACAGTCTCATTATTGTGTGACCAATTTCCCCAAATAAGGGCTTCCTAAAGCGTACACTGTATAGAGGACACGGGTAAACTGGAAAAACAGAAGGAAACTCGGTTACTGGAGAGGAAACCTGTAGAATTTTAAATACAAGGTTTCATGTTAGCGTCAAGCTTACATCTATACTCTGCCCCTAGCCGCAGCATGAGACGCAGGGGAAAGGCTTTGGCCCAGGCTACCTCTGCTCTGTGGACCAGTAGGCCAAAGACAAAGGGCTGGTTAGGCAGAGGTAGACCTTGAAGGGACTGGAAAGTGGAGCGAACATACAGGAAGCCTGCGTGCTCCTCACTGCCTAGGAAACGACTGCCAAACAGAGACAGTGACAGGTGTTTCACAACCTTCCCTACAGAAATACAGAAGAAAAGGGGCAGAAAAAACACTTGTAAGTGCAGTGAGGCAGTTTTTCTAGTTGAAAGTTTCCAAAAGAATCCATATTCAACATCAACATTCAAGATTTTTGCTAATACAAAGCCAGTTGCACATTACAGCACACAAACAACTTGTTTTGTGTGGTCCTGACCTGTGAGGGTGTCCCTGTACAGATGGATGAAGTGGCTGAAAATGTCTTTGGGGAAACTCTTCTCTTCAGGCAGACACTGCAGCAACACCACCACCTCCATCTGGCCCACAGCATGCATTCCCTTTGTCGTCATGCACCAGCACTTCCTGTTAACATCTGCCACACAATAAAGACACAATCTCAAAAACATGAATTTCACAGGACAAAGAGTAGAGTGTAGGAATTAGGGACAATAAGCATAAAAGTTTTCTTTATACAATCATTATGTACAGTGAAAACAAAGAAAAGGGACACATACAGTTGACCAGCTTGACCATAGCAAGCAGGTTGGCATTAAGGACAAACACCAGAGGTTTGGGCCTCCCGCTCTCTAACTCCTGAATAAGCAGCATCTCAGAGGGCTGCTCCTCCACAGTATAATCTGAAAAGAAAACAGGTCGAGTGTGATCCAGTCTGTTTGACAGTTTTTAAATCTGCTGACCAAAAGAACTGGATTCAAGGATGGGACGGTTCAGAACTGTGTGAAGTTTAAAAGCCATTGTTAAAAGCCTCGCTCTAAATAAGATGCAAGGACAGGCAGCGTATTAAGATAGCGTATTAAAGCTATTACTTTTAACACCCCCCTGAATAGACAAGACAGCGCCCACATTATTATTTACAGTCACAATGCTAGGGAATAGTTATGACTTTATTAGTGGGAAGACTCAGCAGATTTTTTAAAGTACATGCACATCATGGAGCTGCCCACCACTGCCACAGACTTTCCAGTTTAAGTGCCTTGGATGGGTGTTTATCTTTGGTTGTAAATTTAAACTACATCTTTTCCATGTGTACATCTCACCTTATAATGTCATTTGCAGAACACTAAAAGTATAAGAGTTAAAGTTGCATGTAAATGATCAAGTTAGTTATAGTGGTACCTACCAGATTGATGTGCAAAGATGGATGTAATATTATGTGCTTACTGCAGCAGTATGGTGATGGTAATGCATAATTTCATCCTGGCAACTATAATGGATTTTCATGCATTTACTATACTTTAGCAATTTATATCTGAGGTTGCAAATTTAGCACATTTCAGTCCTGCTACCTTCAGTAGCTGTAAGGAAACTTTTATACTTAGCTTATAGCTTAACAAGGTATCTAGCAACTTCTGAACGACAATGCCAACAGGAATCACTGATGAATCTTTTATTCAGTAACCTGATGGGTCATTTAGGTTTTTCAGTATCAAAGTGTCACATCAACACATTTGCTCCTGCTTTTGTCATCGCTAAATTGTCTGCACCTCAACATCAGCTCACCCTGTGCTGTCTAATTTGCATATGTTTTTTCACTTTCGTCCAATCTTTGGCACCATGTGAGGTATAATGATTGCAGCAGAAAGGGCTGAGAACATTTCAAGGTCAGGAAACAACAACATCTGCACTTCTACAGACAAAACGACCACAAAGACATTTGACACGTAAAGACTGAGCTAGTCTTTCACCTCCTTTGACTCCTGTGGAGGTAAGGATTGGTGGCAGGCCCTCCAGGGGAATGAGGTTGATAGAGCTGCTCACCAAAGCAGTGGTGCCCCAACCATAAGGACCACAGGCCTCCTACAGGAGAGAAGAAGAATTAACCCACTTTTTTGTCTAACATATAGAAGCCCTAAACACTGACATTTATGATTTTCTTCTCAATTATTAACCAATGAAACAAGTAAAGCTTTCTGTTATTCATCTGTGTATCGTTAGGTTTCAGCGCTCCTACATTGATAGCTGTCCCATGTGGTCTCAACGCTCTCCTAATCTGCGGTGATCCCACCGGACTTTTAACAGGCCCACCCAGTGCTCGTCTCATCAGTGGTGAGAACGTTGGTCCTCTGACTGGTGTGGTTGGGGCAGACGCCGACTGCTTATTGATGAGGATTTCATCTGCGAACCACACCCTCCTCTTTCCCCTTGGAGATGTCCCTGAAGAGGAGATGTAAAAATTACTTATGCGAAATTTTGATTAAAGAAAGAATTGATGTTAAAAAGAAATACATCTGTGCTCACTTTTGATAAGCGTTGAATGACAGGAAACACAAACTCGTCCCTCTTTTCCATCCAGATGAGTAAGTCTGAACCTCAGACTGGAGCAAAGTGCGCAGAAAACCTGAGATAACACATGAGAACAGAAGTACATGCATTTCACACATTTCACACATCAACTATGGGGTCGCTTTTTGTCTGGACACATCTTATTACATTTTATAAAATCTGAATATTCCTCACCTTCCCACAAGCGCGGCAGTGGTGCCTCCTCTTGGTAAATGTAAACTTCACCCCACACTTCATGCAAACATGAGCTTGAGCATCAGGGATCCATACTGGAGCTACTTCCCCAAGGGCAGTGCCTCTATCCTTGGACAAAATACCAACAGGACTTGACCGGAGCTCATTATCAGGATCCCCAGGGGGAAGTGTGGAGTCTCCCATTGCCCCCTCCCCACTGGCTGCCTGGACTTTGCCATTGTGTGTCTCATCTCCTTCGTTAGATCTGGTCGCCTTAAACAAGCTCTGGAGCTCTTTGGACCCTCTGCCATATGTCTCTTCATGTAATAGAGTAGGGGGTACTGCGGTTGCCTCTGAGCTGCAGGACTGTTCATGTAGCTCCAGCCTGCTCTCCTCTAGCTCCTTCTCCTCAATCACAGAGTCCTCCTTTGATGTGGGAGGCTGGACCTTTTTCTCCTCCGGCTTTTCCTCGGCCCATTCAGCTTTGGCAGGGCTCAGCACCAGAGGATTGGAGGATTCCTCCAAGCAACTCTCACCCCATGAGGAGATGGCGGTCACAGTGCAGCTGCCTTCCTCCAGCTGGGAGGGGGAAGCAGTTTTGGCAGGATGCTCAGACGGTTTTTGCTCACATGCTATAGAAGTGCTTCTGTCTGTTGCATGTGAAGCAGCTTTAGAAGGAGATTCTGGTCTGATTTGGCCACAACCTAATCCAGGTTTTGGTACATCTCCATCTTTTAGCACCAGGAGACAGGGTCTGTTCAGCCAGTGGTGCTTGGTTTGCTGAAGGGGTGGATTGTCTCCTTCATCTGTTTTGAGGGGGAACAAAACGATATCATAAACACATCTGTAAAGCATTCACACAGAGTACATGTTCACTGATAATGACTCATTAGGTTAGGAAACATGTGTCACCTGTGGTAAGTGGATATTAACATGGTCCCTTTCAAGAGGTGTGAGCTGATCATAGAAAGGACTGTTCAGTATATATTAGATTCCATACAAACATGGATAGAAAGTGGAGTACTACAGTGATGTGAAAAGTATTTGCACTTCCCGACTAACCCTTTTATTCATATTTGTCACACTTGATTCCAGATCATCGAACAAATTTGAATTTTACACAGAAATAACCAGAGTGAATACAAAATGCAGTTTTTAAAGGATAATTTAATTATTAGGAAAAAGTTCAATTGAGTTCAAATTGGTTCAATTTGACTTGCCACCCCCAGGCCTGTCTGACAAAGGGAAGCATGCTAAAAGAAAAGAAAAAGCAACATATCATGCCGTGCTGTAAAAAAAAATTCAAGAACAAAGGAGAAACAAAGTAATTCACATGTATCAGCCTGGAAGGCCATTTCTAAGGCTTTGGCACTCCAGCAAGCCACTGCCAGAGCCATCACGCACAAATGGGGAAAACAGTGGTGAACTTTCTCACAAGTGGTTGGCCTACCAAAATTACTCCAAGAGCACAAGAATGACTCATAAAAGAGGTCATAAAAGAGCTCGGAACCACATCTAAAGAACTGCAGGCATCACTTGCCTCAGTTAAGGTCAGTGTTCATGATTTAATATCCATGGGAGAGTTCCAAGGCGAAAGCCACTGCTGACCAAAAAGAACGCAAAACTCGTCTCACATTTGCCAAAAATCATCTTGATTATCCCAAAGACGTTTGAGCAAATATTCCTTGGACTAATGAGGCGAAAGTTGAACTTTTTGGAACGCGTGTGTCCCGTTACATCTGGCGTTAAACTAACACAGCATTTCATAAAAAACCACATCATATTAACAGTCAAACATAGTGGTAGTAGTGATGGTCTGGAGCCGCTTTGCAGCTTCAGAACCTGGGCACCTTGCCACAGCTGATGAAACCATGAAGCCTGCACTTTACCAGAGATCCTGAAGGAGAATGTCAGGCCACGAGTTGGACAATGATCGGAAACATATCAGCAAGTCCACCTCTGAAGGAAGAGTGGGCCAAAATTCCTCCACAGTGATGTGAAAGCAAGTTAACGCAAACACTAGATTGCAGATTTTGTCACCAATGGTGTCACAACCAGCTATTGGATTTAGATAGCAATTACTTTCTCACATTTTTAAATGATAATTTAAAAGCTGCATTTTGTGATCTCAATTAAGAGAAAGAAGTTCAGAGACTCTGAGTTTAACTGCCTCTGTATATATAGTTTCAGATATGGCATGTTATTTTTATTGGTTAATTTCCTGTGCACTGAAAAAAAACAGCTACAAATGAAGCTGCCATGTAGTTTGTGTTGATTTCTGTCTGTTTTTAGTAAAAGTATTTTTGCTTTCATATTGTGCACATCTCATTTCAGTCGTTTCAACTGTTTGTGGTCATTTTGTAGATCTTTTTGGTGGATTTCTGTTTCAGATTGCTCTGCATCTCTTTGTTGGCTTTGTGTGTTTTAACTGAGCTTTGTGACTTTCAAGCCAGAAATATTAACACGTATAATTAACACTGTGCCCCATAGGCCCATTTGTTAATCCTTCCTGTGTGTATAGTAATGGCTTTTGAGCTTGGACACACATGATCCACCGATAACCTGCATGTGCACTGCATATCCACTAGCTTTTCTGAAATCAAAGTTCCAAATCTGGTTACAGCTAATTACTGTTTAATCATGCTTCCCTGATGATCACGTAATAATCATTACAGAGGCTTGTTTGCACTGAACGGAGAGTTAATGTAGCTGCTGACTGATTGAGCACTAATCCAGCGATTCAGGACCCGGGAAGAACATGGATTACAGAAACCGCGCAGCAATCTGCTCAGTTTAAATGTTTTCGAGCACAACTGTAAATGATGTCCTGTGGAAATGATGTCATAGGTAAAAACAGGCACAATAACTTATTTGCCCTGATAAACTGCATTGCAGATTCTTTTGGAAAAAAATCATTAAAGGGGGGGCTGGTGGTGTCGGTCCTGCTGCGGGCTGCAGAGCGAACATTTCCCGATCCGGCTCAGTGAGCGCTCGCTTCCCGGGACAGTGACGCATACAACACACGTGCAAATGTTTAATCTGCTCGCAGGCACCGAGGCCGCCGGCACTGCGACACTCACACCGCATCCTGTGAAGAGCAGAGCACGCACGACATTAGAGGCGATGTTTAATGAGACATTTGATATGTCTGCGGGCAGTGAGTGTAAGCACACAGCCTGCTTCACACGGGAATGTGCGCAACTCACACATATGAATTCAGATGGTGAGACTACGCGCGCCGTCTAACGCTGCATCAGCGGTTTTCTGTGACAAACCTTGACGCGCAGTATCATCGCCCAGTGTCACAGGCATTAAATGGAAAGTGAAGCCTCCCCACCCCGCTGAAATCATTCCTTCCTTACCTTCTGTTATTGCTCCCAGGAGGCTTTCATTCTCGTCATCCCGCGCAGAAAAGAACTTCAACATCTTATCCTGTTAACATCCAAGTTCGGATGAAAACTGATTCACGCAGGAGTGCCTTGCTCAAAAGGCGATGGGATGATTCCGCCTCCCTCTCTACCCTCCTTTCCCCTCTGTGTAATCGCCCTCCTCCCGTGTCTCTCTGCAGTTCTTTGAAGGAACTCCAGAGGTGTGCAGAGATGTCCCTCCCCAGTTTGCTTGTCTAACACAAACCGCAGAACTGAGGACAAGCCAACAGAGCTTTGATGCCACATGAAAATCCTGCTTGCATGCGCAACCTGTCATACTGTAGGACATAAGCAAGTCTGAATTATTAGTTTCTATGCAAAGCCACAAAATAAAATCTTCTATTCGGATAAGAAGCATTTATAAAACATTCTCAATGACCACAGCACCATCTAAAAATGTTAATCACCTTTATTTAGTTTGATAAACAAAAGGTCTTCATCTTTAATGAGCACTGTAATCCTGAATGACTATGACAATGTGAGGGGATTTAACCATTTACCAGAAGTAGAGTTTTTTTTTTTATAAGTGCACAAACCAGTGTGATTTGAGCACCCTGAGGCCATCATATAGTAGAAAAGTCTATTTGTTTGGGGGTAGTGTCTGATATGTCTGCATAACTAGACTTAAAACAGCAGAGAAGGTTTCTCATTGCAGTCCATGTGCACATAATCTTCATGTGCATCAGTCTGCCTCATTCTTTGACGCTTCATCGAAGTTTTCCACCAGATCTGCAGAACAAAAACAGAAGTGATAAAAAATTAAAAACTTACATTATGAAAATGTGTTGTATGTGTAGATTAAAAAAATGAAAGGATGATGGTCCATACCTGGAACATCATCATCCTCTTCCTCAATGTCCTCTGCTTTTGGAGCCCTGCTGTCGAGAGCTTAGATAAAAATGGAGAAAAGAAATTTATATATATGATTGTAACCACACTTTCAATATCTTATTCAAGCATAAGTCTGGTCATTATTATATTTTTCGTACTATCAACAAATCCAATGAAAAAGCCACAACTGAGGTGCAGTTACCCTACTAACAAGCATTTTCTATGGAACCAAAACTTACTGTATTAGTCTGAGTATTTGTCAAAATATCCTAAAAAATCTGCCACACAGATCATCAAGTGACATGTTCCTGTTCATTATGAAGAAACACGTCACTGCTGATCTGTAGTCCCCAATGTAGGTTTTTCTGCTGCCGTTTGCTGCTGGTGCCAAATATACGGCATACTATTATATAATATTACAACAGGAGGAGATGTTTAACAGTTTTGGTTACCAAATTTCACACTTGTACTAGTCAATGACAGGGCTGTGTGATACTGACAAAAACTAATATTTTAATATTTTCAGGAAATTATAAAAATAAGTATACAATATTTTGCATCTGTACTATCCTTGTACAGTAAGCATGCATTCCTACTAGGCTACATGTCACAGTGAATGCTCGGGTGTGTGTTCAGTTGATTTATGCAAAGTGGGATGACTTGATAATACTTGCACATCATTAAAATACACCACAGGACTCTCTTCTCGGCCCCCTTCTATTCCACATCCCTGGGCTGCACCATCAACTCACACAGCTTTTCCTATCATCGCTACACCATCACTATGCAAAGTTGATCTTCCCAGCCAAACTTTCCATACAGCACAATATCAACTTGGGATCTTCAGCAACTGTCACAAAGGCTGCTGCTAATCTACGGGTCATCACTGACGACCAGTTAAGCTTGGTGAACCACATCTCCTCCTCCACCTTCTGGTTTGCCTTCTACAGCAACAGAAAACATGACCCAACCACCCTGAATATTCTATCCAGCTCCTTGTGCAGTCACTTAGCATATCTCATCTTGACTAACAGGGCTACCATAATCCACTATTAAAATTCTCCAGATGATCCAAAACAATTTAGATTCAACCAAAAAGAACATGCCACACCAGTGTTCATAACTGGCTTCTAGTGAGTTCCCACTGACACTTACAGTCCAATTACAGAGTGGCCAACTCAACGGCACCTTTCAGTTCTGTGCTCCAATGGTACCTAACAAGCTACCCAAGTCTGCTCGCTCAGCAGCCTCACTCTCAAAACAATAAAAAAGAAAAATCAGACAAAGACAGAACTTTTCCACAACTTCTTATGCAGTTAACCTAAAAACAGACTCTTATCTGGCTCTTATGTCTCACAAAACAAGCATTTCTCATAATAATTTGCTTCAAATGGTTTCACCCAGACCTATAATTGTTCCTTTGTACCTCAATTGTAATTCACTTTGAATAAAATAACTAAATTAAAAACCTATGACTAAACTAATAATTCAAAAAAAAAAGTGTAAAAACTTAGTAAAAAGCAGGAAGAACAGAGAAGGGATATTATGTCATTGGAGCTACACAGCAAACACTGTAACAAATGATTAATTGCTGGTTGGTTATGACATGTTCACATCCGTCCTTGGCCTTTTCATGAAACCCAAACATTTTATCACAACATGTTCATCGTCTTTTCCTTGAGGAAAAAGTCAGTCGTGATTTGCTATTTTACACATAAATGATTTCAGAGCTCATCTTTCCTAGGAATGAAAGTGTGGTTCAGATACATATTCTCCTCCACAGGAAATCTTCATAACTGAAATATTAAATCCAAACTGTTTCCTTAACAGCAGTGACAAATCTATGACTGTATCTTAAAGACTGTATCATTAAAGCAAAAATTACTTCCAATTAGTGAAAATCTCATTTTTTATGAGTTAACACCCAACTTTCCCCATGTAAATGTGTTCAGTTTTGCTTTAAATCAGGATAACAACAACTATAACAAACTCTACGTAGGCATAAATCCTCATTGGAATCTTTTTCATGAGTTGTGAACAGCCAAAAGTCTGGTCCTGTATTCAGGCAGCTTGCACCCACCTTGCCGAGGGAACTGTTCAGCCAGTTTGCGCAGGCTGCTGAGACTGTCTGCTCCAAGCTGACTGAGGATGCCGGGAAGCATCTCTGTCAGCTGCTTGGTCTCAGCGTGGCCCGTGATGGCAAAGGTGTTAGCTGACAGGGAGGCCTGAACTTTGGGGTTGTTGAAGTGGATCACAGTCCCATCATCCTTGATCATGTTCACCTGTGAAAAGAAGACCACAGTGAATGCACAAAATCGTGCACAGGGACAGTATGTATCAAAAGGTGTGTGAGAACATTCAAAGTTTCCTAGTACCGTAGATCCATACCAATTTACCTCCTCTATTCCAGCAATATTGTTCACAGCCAACTTCTTTAATGAGCTCTGAAGCTTCTTGTCGTCAGCTGTCGCAGTTCTGTGTACCACCTTCTTCTTCCTGCGTGCAGAGCCCTGAAACCAAAGTAACAGTGTGAGTGACAGCATCAGAAACAACAACAACAGTTTCGATTTTGTAATACTAACACAGAAACTTTATACATTTATTTCACCGATTATGTTTTTGGACTGACGCTGACATGCTTTTATTTTAACTCATCTTATTTTATAAGGCAGATTTTATATCCATAAATCCCAAAAACCAACATGAACCAAAGAATGTGATCAGACTTTTATTAGTAAACTTGTAATACTGTATACAGGGAAAACATTACTTTAATATTTTTCTAACATTGAGGCAGGAGGGCCACTATACCAGGGATGCACATTTAGTGTTAAAATATCAACATTACTTGATTTGTTCATTTAAAAGAATAAAGGCTAAATTTGTCACAATAAAATATGTAACTGACTTTCAGTGTACCAGCCCTACTAACCCTACACCTTCCTAAAACACACAGATCATTTAACTTAACTTACCTTTCCTCCTATCCGAACCTGGGCTTGAAGCTTTGCCAGTTTTTCTTGATTCATGTTCTCTCCTACAATGTGGGAAAATTGCAGACAGTGTTAAAACCAAAGAAGTTTAGTATAAGCATGACTAATACACTTCTCCTTCCCTGTGGTCTGCATTGTATGAGCTAACAAGGAGACAGTGAGCGGCCAGTTTATGACTGCAGCAGATGGAGATGATTAAAAATACAGCAACAGGAATGAGGCAGGTTGTATAAGGAAAGTAAAGTCATAAAACACGGGACAGTCGTTCTTTCCGGTGCATTAATGCCTCGGACTAGCACCAACTTGTCAGCAGACAGTCTGATCAGCCTGCTGGGTGTGTGTGTGTGTGTGTGTGTGTGTTTAGCAGCTGCAGAGATGAAAACAACACACAGACACACACACACACACACCGTGTCACTGCTCTGTTTAACCCGACAGCTCTGCTCCGACAACACACAAACAGCCACACGCTCCACAGACACAGCGCAGGTGACACACACGAACATTTATCCTCCCAAACCTGCTTAGAGATCCACAGAAGCATGCAGCACTGAAAGATGGAGGTTATGAGGAAGACATTACGTCACATACCATATGGGTTTTTCTTCTTCCTCGTTTCCGACCAGGTAGTATCGATGGAGGACTGAGAGCCGTGCTGCCACCTACAGGACAGTTTGTACATTACACAAGAGAGGCTCCTGCTCTATTCAGTGAAAACACACCTACTGCGGACTGCTAAAGGGTCAATATACGTTCATTATAGATATATAACTTCAATATAATACATAATATAGTTTGTGGCAATAATATTCAAAGGTTAGGTATGCCTACATTGAACTTTTAAAAGAAAACACCATTTTTCTCATTTGGAGCCCGAGGAGCTTTGCTGGAATAATGATTATTTTCACTGTTTTAATTAAAATCAATGATCTAATGCATTTTTAAACACCTGTTATAAAGTGATGTATCAAATAAGCATGCAACTTTTACATATTCAAACTCACACCCAACAAAACGCCAAAAATAAATAAAAACAGACCATAATTACATTTAAAGGGGCAAATTAACATTTATATTTCATTATTCTGTCTTTAAATAGTGAGAATATAATAAATTATAAAGTTGAATCGTGAGGTTATTATTTTTTTAATGTATTTTGAGTCAACTTTTTGTTTTTTCACTAATGGCCCATGTCTGCTTGTTATAATCCGCCACACATTTTCATTCACTGCTTTATCATCACTTATGCCCATGCATTATAATAAAACATTTTTAATAGCATTCAATTTTCCCCATGCAATGTTTTTTTATTTGTTTTGCCTTTTTCACTTTTATTACACTGTTTAGCCCAAAGACATTAAAAAGATTCATCAGAGGAACAAAACAAAAGCATTTTTGCAAAGCATCACATTTTCTGTAATGGATATGTTACCTGCTAACAAACATGGGTATGGCTGAATCTAATACAGTGTTTATATTGAATCTCCTTTGCATTAACAAGCTTAGACATACAGTGATGTTACTCACATCTAACAAATAAGACCAGCAACATACTGAAGGTGGGATGAGGTTGGAATTTCCAAACATTAAAACAACCCACTTCATTCATGGTCATAATAATGTGATGGGACTGGTCGTCCAGTGTCATTTCTTTTACTATTATTTATTATTAAGTATATTAGACCTCAGTTATGTTACTGTACTGTTAATCTGTTGAGACATGTTGACATTATACGAGAGAAGCATCACAGAGAAACACGTCACATGTAGCACATAGCAAATTGATTATATCATCATCATTAACGTGTAAGGTTAGAAACACAGTGTAGCCCTGCAGGACTACTGCACAGTGGGAATAACACAAGACTAATAGAATCACTAATAGAAAGGAAAATCACATCACATCCAGACAAACAAAGAAATAGGAATACTTTAGACAGACTTTGACATGTAAAACAGCTGAAAGTTGCAAAAGAAACTTCAATCCTACATTGTTCAATGCACCATAACACTGTCAGTTCATCGTGATAAATTTGCACAGGCAACATGAAAACTAACTTTTCATTTCAAATCATGGTATATGTCTTCACAGGTTCTTCCTTTTCCCTCAGTTCTTTGGTTTTCACCGATCAAACCATTCAGACCAGCGTTCAGGTGATGGATTTGATCGCAGTGTCTGACAGAGGTAATCTGCCGGGGCAGTGGTACTGAGGCTGGCCAGCACCAGAGTTGCTGGTCTCCACTGAGCTGCGCAGCACGCTACACTGCCAGCGGTGTAGGCTGCGAGACTTTGAGCCGCAGCAGCAGTAGAACAACATGAAGATTTTCTTCATAACAGCCCTCCTCAACAGGATGTAGACCCAGGGGTCCAGGATCTGGTTCCATGTGGCCATGCGTACCACCATCAGCAGACTGAAAGATGTAGACTCATCTTTGGTTCTGGTGCTCGCAATGATGACATGGATCTGATAGAGTGGGAATAAAAAACAGGCAGACAGACAGAAAAACTGAATAATTGCACATAGAAAACAAACTGGTTCAAACCACTTTGTTAACAAATCATTCAGTCAATATCTTATTAGGCAGGGGAAGACAAATAAATAATTAACAGTGGGGGTTCTCACTGACTGTGCAAATGGTCAAATTAGATAAGGCTAAAGTAAATTATTTAACATTATTAATGTGCAGATATTTAAAGCTTGTTTAAGGCCTGAGTGACTTCTTTCTGCATGACCCTTAATGTTTTGGGCAGACATCCAACTTCGTTGGAATAATCATTTGTTATAAAGAAGACTCTTTAAAACAGCAATTATGTTTTTGGAGACTGATTGTGTCCATCGTTATCTTCTCATGAGGGTAACATTAATTATTTTTCAAATATTCAGTACACAGGAATCGTGCACATGATGTTTATTTGCTCAGAAAGGTAGGAAGGTAGGTATTGCCTTGTAAATTTAGTAGAAGAAAAGTCCTGTCGCAGTTAGAATAAGATTAGTCAAAATGTGAAAACCAGTGGCTTTACAGAATCTCAAACCAAGAGGCATGAGTTAGTTTGTTTTAAAATACCACTTCAATCTTACTCAGTCATGCTCTTTCAACAAACATACCAGAGCTTGTTTTCACTGGACTTTAATTGTGACAAATTATGTCCTGGGTCACGCCCATTACAAAGTTTACGCACAGCAGCTGTTTATCCAGATTAAAATGGTTTAGTGTTTCCCAAGCTGCTATGTACTGTACGAAATGTGTGACACCATATTTGGTGCACATACAGTGGAAAAACAGTTTTTAAATAGATGTTTCTTTGTTGATATTGCCACAATTTGTAGAGTATCACAAAAATATGTAAGAAATCCCATGTTTGTCCTATAACTGAAGTGAAAGAGCAGTGTGGGCTGCATCGTTGCTTGAAGTGTAATTATGGAGAAGCAGGGGATTGTATTAATGAGAGCATGTTTGCAGAGCAGCATAAGGAACCTTAAATGTTTTTTTGATTGGGGAAAATGGGGTCAGGAAAGAGGAAAGACCACGCAGAGTGCTGCTGTGATAAACAGTGAGAGCATGGGAGCTTTAGAAGCACAGAATAAGAGTGATGGACAGATTGTACATGACAGGCACCAATGTAAAAAACTGAAAAACCTTTTTTTGAGACAACTTTTCATCAAACATCACAAAAAATGGGACCTGCCAGGTTTCTGTCTCGGTCACTTTGTACTAAATTATGTTTAAAATACATCAGAGCCTCAACACTGGAAAGTAGCGGATGCAGTTTGAAGTCAGAAAAATTTTAATGTGACTTTAAATGTAATGATATTTAGATAATTACTAACAAATTTAGATCCATTAATAAAATAAATCTGGATTAATAAAAAGATCCAACTCATTTCATCAGGATGTCGGAAAAGTAAACCTCTGAGCTGAGATCCTGCAATGTCAGCCTGCACTCGGTGATAGTTTTTTATGTCATATGGTAAGGTCAACGTTCCTGAAGACAAATTCTTACCAATAATGGGCCCCAGCACACACAGGAGACCAACATGATCGCCAAGAGCTGACAAATCATCTCCACATGGTAAGATGTGCCTCTGCGGTGAAGCTTGCGGCGCAGTCTGGCCTGCAGTAGAGTGCAGCTCGTCAGAGTATTGCATACAATGGACACCAGCAGGGCCAGTAGTCCCAGCAGAGAGAAGAGCAGAGGCAGGAACACATCCAGCCAGTCTTTGGACTCATCCATGTGGAAGAAGCAAAAGCTCCTGGAGGTCTGAATCTTGTAGGGTCTCCACAGTAGCACAGGCAGCACGGCCACCACAGCTGCTAGCAGCCAAGTGAGGCCCAGCAGCCTTTTCATGTGGTGGGGGGCTAACACTGTAGAGTGGAAGATGGGTCTGGTGACTCCAATGCAGCGCTCCACCGCCATGACACTCCCCAAGAACAAGGGGCTCAAGCCAAAGAACACCATGCACACCCCAAAGGTGCTGCAAATGATGCGGTAAGGGTCAAATGTTTCCCATCTTTTGTGAGAGCTATAGACAAAAAGCACCAGGGAGCCGTTGATGACGTGGCCCAGCAGGTCTGTGACCACCAGGCTGCTGGCAAACAGCAGAAAAGACGCCCTGGACCTGATCCGGATGCGGTTGTAGGATTTGATTAGGATAAAGAGGGCGAGGCTGTTGGACAAGATACCCACGGTCATAGAGATGACGGAGGCAGTGACGGACAGTTCCTTCTGGTTGCAGGTGCTGTTGCTGGGTCTCACCTCTGACCTGCAGCCTGCGTCTGAGCTCTCATTGGCTGACATGGTGTACTGAAATCTGACAAGACCATCAATAGAGAATGACAATAGAGATGCATAATTTTCTTGTATTAAAACATTGCTTTGCATTAAAACTTCTGTGAGTAAATGGGTTTTCAAAATTTTAAATATTAAAATTATTGTTGCTTTAAAGCCAAATCTGTTCACAAGATTTCATGATACAGCCCACATTCAGCATTGAGGAAACTCACTTTACATATATGACACACATAACACTATAACCCCAATCACTGTCATACAGTTGTAGAAAGTACACTTACTCAAGTACTTAAGTACAATAAGTAGCATTTTGTTCTTAACTTTAGTGTCTCCATTTTCTGCAACTACATATTTCATAGTTCAAGAGGTAAATTTTACTTCACTACATTTATTTTATAGGTTACATTAGTGATTTTACTGAACCACATTAGTAACACATTGTACAAGCTGCTCAGTTTGTGGGGTGATTCAAATTATATTTATTAGATTCAAATATATGATCATCAAAACAGTTAAGCTTGAAATGTAGAATTGACCTGATCTAACAGTATTTCTAATCTACTGTAGTAATATACTGTACATTCACATGAAATGTGCCATTGTGCTAAATGAATGACACATTTATCCTGAATACTTGGAACCTCATACTGAAAATATATGTTGAAGATACTTGACACTTATACGTGTACTTTTACTCAAAAGGGGTTCTTGAATGTTTTACACAGTGGTATTGCTACTTTTGCTTTTTTCCACCACTGCTTTTCTAACGGAAGGAAAACTGAGGATCAGACTTCGACACAAGACCCGAAATATCATCCATCCCAATATACTTTCACCAACAACAGTGAATAGTCTTCTTAAATATTAATGATATTTCAGAATTAGAAGTAACTTTTGTTCTTTAATGCTCAGCATCCTTACCTCAGTTTTGATCTTCGCTCACACAACTTTCCATAAGTCACCACCTTCTTCGCTCTCTGGTTTTTATAATAGTCAATAAAACAAGTGTAGTTCTGTCAGGCCCGCACTTAAATGTCATTACACGTCCCGAAACTGTTCTCAATATTCCCGTCGAGGCAGCGAACGGTGCCACTTGTTCCGTCTGCGCTCAGCTGGTGCCAAGTCTCAGTGAGAGCGCACGGACGAGCTTCAGTCTGCGATGTCAGTTCTCACTCAAACCCACCTCAGAGGAAGCGCGTTTGGTGCATTCTGCAAAAATTTGCATACTTTTGTTTTGTATCAACGCTGACTGAGAATTACAACGGACAGAACCGTGAACTTGTTGCCAAAATATGCAGCACATTGCATTTTGTTTTATCCGTGATTACTATTGATAGTATTTGTATGTGTAATCTATGACTGGACACATTCAGAGAGTTTATTCATCTAATGACCTTTGATATTGGAGCAATTTTTTAAATTCATGATCCAGTTCCCACGCTTTGCCAAAAAGGGACATTGTGTTATCAAGATGACTAAATGACTGATGTAATGAATTAATATATTTATTTTTTATTGAGGCAGTCAGACATCTTGAGCACACCTTTTGTTTTTCAGTTGTTCTGAACCACTCCAGCTATTATATCCTCCACTGTGATGAACACATAAGAAGGACACCAGAACGCTTTGTTTCAAAAGCAGATGCTGTCCACTGGTTTTTGATATTTATTTCCAAAATAAAATCTGTTCTGTGTTTTTTGGTCTCTTGTCTTTATATAATAAACTGTGACATGGATGTTCAACAGGCATAAGATGTTACAGAGAAATACTGGATCAACAGACAAGGTGTATATTCAATCATCAGTATTTTTTCTTCCCCTGGCTTCTGACCAGGGCTTCTACCAGTTAAAAAAAAATAACTTCAACATTTCAAACCTTATACAGACTTAACAGTGAATTATAAAATAAAAACCAAACAAAAGAAAGACAAAAAGGCTTGAGCATGCAAACAGCTCCAGGGCCAAACAAAGGCACCTCCTCACCTGACTCTAAATTTGCTGAGATGAAACTGTTGACTTCTGTGAAGGTTGGGCAAAAGAAAATTAATCAATTTAGACTGTATTACAAAAGGAGCATATATAATTCTGAAGCAGATGCCAGTTTTACACATAAATATATAAAACACAAACACTGTTATTTCTTTACCAGTAGATCCAGTGTCACTTTTGGTTGAGAACTTGGCCTAACAGAGGATTTCTCCAGAAGGAAAGAAACTTTTGAGCCTGTTTCAGCATGTTTATTATTGTTAATGTGAATAGAAAACTACACATGTCCAGATCTGGTCATTTTTTTCTGATAAGGTAAACCATTTAGAAACTGTTGGAATAAATGAAACAACCCTTGACACTAATTAAAAAAGCTGATATTTCAGATACACATGATACATTTTCACAAGATGGTGATATTTATGCAGATTGATAATACTGTATGTCTCGCATTCTTCAAACTTGCATTTGTTTGCCTCAGTGTGTGCAAACTATTTGCACAGATGCATTTCAGATGAGCGATTTATTTACTTTCATTAAGTTCCCCAGAGAGTCGATCCACTGACACTGTAAACTTATCATTTTTATTGATTCCAGGGTCAGCGTATTGATTAACTGTGTCCTGACCTCAGCCCAGTGTTTGGCATTTCTTAACAAATGGCCTAATAAAGCGGCTGTGAAGTCCAACAACTCGTGAGTCAAACTAAAAGCAAATAGATAATAATGAATTATCATAATGAAGCTGATTTGAGCTGCTTTTATAGTACTTTCATATCAAGCTTCAATCTGAGTGGTATTTCCTTCAAATAAAAGTTTAATTGAAGATAAGTTTAATAAGACAACTGGATTCAGTTTTTAACATCCTAATTATTGCTGCACCCTAAAAGGCATTTATGCTTCAACATGCCATAAATTCGAAGAACTGCAGATCCTCCAAAAGTTAATTTCCTCTGTAATCCCTTGCTCATCAGGAGTAGTGTCACATGCCCTCTTCACTTTATATTGCTCTTTCTTTCAATCATCAAAGTGGAAAGAAA
Organism: Helostoma temminkii; assembly: GCA_900302695.1. Taxonomy (NCBI): domain Eukaryota; kingdom Metazoa; phylum Chordata; class Actinopteri; order Anabantiformes; family Helostomatidae; genus Helostoma; species Helostoma temminkii. The sequence continues at coordinate 48,255 of OMLM01020302.1, read as the reverse complement.
AGTAAGAAAAGTCAGAACCAGAGTCGATCTACAGTGAGACAGCAATAAATGGTATTACTGTGTGCACTTCATACACTGTGTGTTGTTCATTGGAAATGTTGCAAACACATAAATACTTGAGGTGTAATCTTTGCCTATAAACCGACCAACCAACCTCTACTGTCACATTAATATGTTTTCCCGCCAACATACAATCTACACTGAACTAGTGAAATTATGATAATGATGGGATGTGGCCTTTACTTTTCTTTCGTGGTCTGATAAAAATCATGTTTCATCTTTAAAGGCAGAACTATACATCAAAATATTTTGGATCAAATAAAACTTTATAATATCCCTTTAATACACCCTTAAGCTTCAATGAAGCTCAATTAAGAAGCTTCTGTGCAAACTTATGCTGGCTCTCTCACACTGTCTGTCTCTCTCTTTCCCACTTTCCAGACTCAATCAGCTTGGCCGAACAGCTTCACTTCTATGAACTAGTCACTTTCTGTCATGGTCTTTGTCAGCCAATCATCCCATGGCAGCCAAAGTTCTGTTGCATTGATCTGTTGCATTTTTAGCTGTGATTTTAGTATTGCACTGAAGCATCCCTCCTCCACCCCATTCATCTCCAGTTTTCATCAGTGAGCCACTGTGATAAACCAAAAGGACGGGGCACTTGTGCTTCATTTCCACTGGTTATTAATGTTATTTATCATAAAATGAAACCTTACTGTGTATTTCTATTGTCACGAACTGTGTTTTTTTTGGTTTCTGATTTCAGAAAATTCTCTATAACATAATTTCTGTAAATTTGTCTGAGTATGTTTTGATTTAATAAAATGCAATATGTGTAGCCTAGTACATATTTTGTTTCTAATGATATACTCAAAGGCATTTTGGAGAACTTAACAGACTAAATAATTGTTTTACTGTAAATATCATATTAAGGCTAATCTTCCTAATGTTAACATTAGCATTTTTGTATTTATATTACGTGTTTTCTTTATTTTATATAATTCGTACCTGCCTCCAGTTGTTGAAGTCCATGCAGTGTTCTTAAACTGGCATCTCTAAAAAAATGTTTTGCAATTTCAGGACATCAGATTAAAAATGCCATATTAATGAACATACTGTAAGAAAGAAAATATAAACAGCATAAATTCTAAAGAGCAAACAATGTCATCTACTTCACCGGGTACATGTGAAAACATGCTTCTGAACTTCCACAGAGCTAAAAGAACCCAGGAAGGGCTAAATAATTTGCTTGTTCTTTAAGCCTGTAATGGATTTGCTGCCACGTCTACTCTCATAGTAAAACAGGATATCTTGTCCTTTTGGTGTGATAATATAATCTTTTTCTAAGCTTTCTTATGGGACCTGATAGTCACTAATTATCTGACAAGGTGGTACCAGATGAAATCTTCTCTCAGGTGACATTACACCCTTAAGTGTGGTGTCATAAAGTATCTGCTATATGCTGTAATGACAAGCAACGGGCGGATGACTGGTCACAATGCAGGGCAAGCACAGCCTAGTACAATAATGTTCTTTTGTTGGCTGCATCAAATGGGGCTGCTGTAATAGACTGGCTGCCTCAGTGGGTTTCAGATGGAGCTGGGAATAGACTGAGCAAGATGGGCAAATAACCCATAATGCAAGCTTTTTGCCAGCAGCGGCATTGTCACTTCCTCCTTCATGTCTCCATCTAATCACAAAAACACTCATGTGCCAAGATTCACAGGTAACAGAACTACTCTTGCTCTCTTCTCACTAACCTCATCTCTCCCATCATTTCTTTTTTCCTGTCTGTAACCTGATCTCTGGCACCCTGACCAGAAGATTTTACACATTTTTGCAATTATTTATGGAGTAAAATTATCTCCATGGGATGAAGGTGAAAAATTTGATAACCTGTTCATCAAGCCAAAGGACACATAATGAAGTGGTGCAGTTTGGACACAAGTTTGCACATTTTGCTGGTTGAATATACCACATTCCTCTAGTGTTCAGACATAACACAAATTTCATCCTGCTGTAAGGTTCTGACAGTAGAAAATGCATTATCGAAAAACAACAACAATAACAACAGTTGTCAGTTCCTGGCTCACGTGGCATCTCAAAAGAGACATCAAGGAAACTAGAAAGAGCAGTGTGCTATAGCTGTGTGTGACAGAGTTATAGTCAGAGTGAACCTAAGAACTCATCATCATAACATGATACATATACAAAATAAATACAATAATAATAATAACAATAATAAATACAAATACAAATAAATAATATGCAAAGCCCGGATTTATATTGTAAGTGATACAGGTGTTGCTATTTATTGCAGTAGAAATTCGTTGTATAGTACATCTCATAACTGCTTTATTGTACTGTTGCTTTATATCTTCTGTCCAGGTTAAAATGTAAATGCAAGACACACAACTGTGATAGTTTGTTGTGATAAAGTCAAACAGTCAGTGTAGTCACTCTGCTGTGTTAAATTGATCTCCCAGTACTGGACGATTTACTATATGTAAAACCATGTTCTGTCTCTGCCATTTTTTAACCTTAAATATGGCTCTTGATGTTAAAAACAATGTATGAAACTGACTTATTGATCAACAGAAAAGAAAAATATTTTGACATCTCTGAGGATGCAGAGACCACACAGCTAAACCACGTTGCTTAAACCACTCGGCTTTCTGACACCAGAGTGAAGGAAGAAAATTTGCTATTGTGTCTCCATCTGCTGGGATTAAGGTGAAAAGATGTACAGCATCTTATAATCGTTTACAGTTCCTTCAGTTTTATAAATTTTAAATTTACACTTTGCTGTTCAGTTATATTTTGGATGTTAGTGGTCTTCAGTGTAGCGTTTGACAGTATATCTAGGACTCAGTCTTTGTTCAGCACATCCCACAGATTCTCAATTGAATTGACATATTGGAGATATGGGGAATTTGGAGGCACAGTTGACAGTTATTGTGATCCTCAAATCATTGCTGAATCATTTTTGCATTATTCTGCTGAAAGAGACCACAGCCATCAGGGAATACCATTTCCATGAAAGGGTGTACATGGTCTGCAGGTAGGTGGTACGTGTCAAAGTACATCCACATGGATGGCAGAACCCAAGGTTTCCCAACAGAGCATTGTCCAAAGCATCACACAGCCTGGTGCCATGTATATTCCCCAGGTAAGTGACGCACACACACCCGGCCATCCACCTGATGTAAAGGAAAACATGATTCATCAGACCAGGCCACCTTCTTCCATTGCTCCGCCACACAAAATTTTAGGTAAAAGTAAAATGTCAAATAATTAACTTAGTTTTAACTTTATTAGTTTTTTAATGTGACCATTGTTTCACTGTTTCTTGTTACCATAAAACTGGTAATGAAGTCTAAAACAGAAAATCTTTACATTTATATTTTGTCCTATTTTTAGATGGTGAGATCCAGTAGGGCCACCAGGTGTCAGTGAAGACTCACAACACATGCTTCTGGATTTCAATCAAATCATTTAGTTTAACCACTTGTTTAGATTTTTGAGTCTGTCCAGGAAAAAATATTTGTAAAAGCTGGAAATTATGACATTTTGTAAAGTTTAATGAATTCAATGGAACTCATTAATCTATCATAGCTGTCACAGAGCAGATCTCTATCATGTCCCAATCATGTGAAACTAGAATACGGTTTAGTAGGAACGTAGAGATTTAGTTCAGATTTATTCTTGAAGGAATATATATGGATTTGCGTTTTGTACTGTTACTAATTTTGTGTGAGAGAAAACTAAAGCAACTGTAAAGTTGCATCAGAACTTCAACACTCATTTATTGCTTCTGCTGCTGCCAATAGGAAAACAAAAAATTAAGTCTTGAATATTAAGGTTAATTTATTTAAGTGCTGAGATTAATGACTTAAAGTCTGTTATAATCACTAGAGCTTTGTATTGTATCTATTCCCATCTATCCATCCATTATCCTAGCTGTTTTTTCTTTTAAAGATTTTAGGGGTGCTGGAGCCAATGATGTACACCTTGGACACGTCTATCACAGTGCACATCCGTGTTTGATTAATCCACATGTAAGGTGTCTGAATCATTGCACTCTAGTATATTGAATATTTTCTAAAAATAAGTAAATAAATAAAAAATCACTGTGCTTACTTGAGTTAGATGGCATTCTTGCATATGTTCGGTAGTTAGGGGTTGAGGCCAGCAGATCTGTCTGGCAACCTTCTGTAAAATGGGAAATTGCTGTTTCACAGTATGATTACACGAAATGAGTTTAGCTAAACAAGGGGTCATCTTTAATATTTGTTTCCTGAAGTTTTGTCATCATGGCAGCAGAGCAGAGACTATACAAGGCCAAGAAACTGTCCAGAACACATCCCCTGTAAAACCACACATTTTCTTTATAGCCTATATATTAATAATGGATCGTGTTTATTTGATGAAAAGAGCCTAGTTAAATGTTTCCACGTTTTCCAGTCTTCATCCTGAGCTAAGCTAACTGCTGCTGTTTGGCGCTTCATCTTTACAAACTGACATGAAATGGATATCTAATTTTGCCATCTGATTTTCCCAGAATGTTAATTTATTCCTTTAATAAAGCTTCAGTAAATTGAAAATAATTAAAATGCATCAATATCAATATCCTTTTTCAAGGTCAATAAAAATCATGATGTCGCCTTAAGCATGTGTTTAGGATTGTGATTGCAGGCTCATTTGCGGCAATTTTGCCCTCTGCAGTTTTAAAATCCAACCTTTCTACCTGAAGCGCTAGTAATTGATGTGCAGAGCACACGGCATAGATCTAAGGAGCAGCCAGTGCACTTAGCATGAAACCCCATCACTGCATGGGAATTTCTCAGAGCACCTGAGAGCTTTACAACATTTAAATTCCAGTGCATGCTCTAGTGGTACAACCTGAATGAGCACAGGAACGGGCAGCAGTAAATGCCTTTTTTGCAAAATGGTACATTTTGCATTCTGCAAAAGCCATACAGCTTCTCTCATCTTTGAGATACAATTGGACAGCCCAGTATAATCCCTCGCTAACAACAAGCTCCTCACTGTTTGGAAGTCTTATCATAAAGGTGTAAGTAATATGAAAAGACTGAGACACAGCCCAGTGCAGTTCTGTAGACAGAGGGAAGGCCTTTCAGGGCTTCTGACATTTGGCTTTAAAAACAGAACAAATCATAGCCTAAAGTATCAGAAGCATGGCTGTGAGGGGCTTTCTGAGTGACCATCTGTTGTTAGTGACTGGAATACAATAATATTTCACCATGCCCCTTTAATCTGAATTGAGCCAAATGCAATTATTTTGTTTACATGTGATTTTTAAATATATCTCAACTGCACATTGAAATCAAATTTAAACTCTACTACATGTCATCTGCGTGTGTCTGGATTACTTACTGTTTACAGAATTTTAGTGCTGTTCAAATATTTAACACGTTTTAAAAATTGCACAATGTACAAAGGATTCAATTGATGGTGTGGAAGTTTTCAGTGGATTTAGTGAGATTTATCATAACCAGCACATTATTGTCCCTGGAGTCTAGGACTGTATTGACCTGACTGCCCATTTACATTTTGTTCATGTTGAGGTATTTTTTGATATCATTTTGATTTGATATAGAAGGTGCCAAACATTGGTCAACAGCCCGTTTGCCCTGACAGTCAGAGCTGCCCTCTTGTAGTACTTGTAGTCCATCTAAATTGCCACTTCATTAATAATTTGGATAGTCATGCCTTCTTGAGAGACACAGATGGCGAGGCTGAATGCATAAAAAATATACTGTAAAGTGATTTAGCATACAGTCATATCATTGGTGTGTGTGAAAAACTTGTGAAAATGATTAACAATGAATTATTTAACCAGCTGGATCATGAAATAAATAAAAAATAATTAATTAATTAAAACAAATAATGCACAGCTTTTCACATTAGCATCGAATTGTGCAGTACTGCCCTATATTATGCTAGCTATCACATAAACCAATCTTTGCAAGCTAGCTAGTTGGCTAACATATAAGCAGCTATATGAAAAAGAACATTACAGTAGGTTGCTAACATTAGCTTCTTTCACAACACAAATTAGCATAGACATTAGCATCGTTAGAAAGTACAGTAGCTATTTCCTTAATACAGCAAGCTAACATAAGCTAAAGTTCACATTACCATGCAATTTAAAATAAGCTCATGAACTTTCCGAATACGCAAATTCCATATTTTGGTTTATTTTTATACATTTATATCCTAAGGATCTGAAGATATAGTGGGTTTATTTGTTTGCTTTGCTTTACATTGCTTTACTATATGAATGTGGGCCTGTACAACACTGCTGGTTTCATTTCAAGACTGGAGGTCAAAGATGGCCTTATTCTGACTATCTGACCATTTTCAAGCTTTGCATAACCCTACGTGGAGTCGAAGACAAGTCAGCAAACAGAAGGGGAGAGGGGAGCGCAGCTCAAAACTAGTTGCTCCAGAGGCAGTTTCTAAGAGCAAAATTTAATATTTAATTACAATCTGATGTTGTGTCACTGATTTGCCTGGTTTAAATGTAAATGCAAAGCTAGACTGGTCAGTGTCACTTATGTTGCCAATAACCTCTGACCCGATCGGGACATATGATGTTGTGGTGTCATGTCGTGTGACAGTGATTATTAAAAAACTGCTATAGTAGTTCTGCAGCCTCTCATCAATCAAGTGCTGTACACCTTTTCTTCTACCTAATGAGAAATTAATGATAAATTATTGTCATGATAGAGACTGCAATACCTGAAATTATTGTGTTGTGCCCCCCCTCAAGGAAAAACTCCTCCTCAAAAGCTTTTAACGGTTAATGAAGGAAGGAACCTTTTGGAGCACACAAGCACAAGAGGGGACCCCCTTTCTGGATTGATGGGTACCTAGTGGACTGCAGAGCAAAAATTAGATGGACTTTATTTAGGAAGGTAATTAGAATCATCATGGGATCACTAGTTTGGCCTTATCATTATATCCCATGGTGATGGTACATATTACTTTGAGAGAGTACTGTGGTCTTGACTTGAGCATTTTGCCTGCAAGCGTTTCCACCTAATGATGTGAACCTGTTTCTCTGAACCTGAAACCCTTTCTCAGCTGGCTTTCGCTAATGAGGAATCCCATTCACTGGTCTTCTCCTGTCTCTGGACTTTAGGTTATTTCTGGTTTCCTCTCCTTAAGTGTTGAAGGCTGTGCCCTGATTTTCACTGAGACATTAGACATTCTAGGCTCTGTTCTGGTCTTTTGTAGTTCCTGGTCTTGGTCATGTAATCTTTCCCCTGGCCTTCTCTGGTTTTGTGACCCTAGTTTCATAGTTATGTGATGTAAGATGTAATGTTGTTGTCACAGTCTCCAGTCTCCTTGCCTGTCTGCCCTTTTCTTATTTGGTCTGTTTCCTGTCCTCCTCCTCCTCCCTCACTTATTACCAGTGATTGCTTGGATACTAAACACCTGTGCTTCCCAGATCCACAGGTCTCTGCCTTTTGCCAGAGAGTTGCCAACTAACCACTGAAATGCAACGACCCAGCCTGAGAAATACTCCTGATTGTCTACATGGTTACTGAACTCTGCTACCTGACCTGAACCCTGCCTGCTCCTAAATGGACCTGATTAATGTGAATTACTCACGACCTGCTCCTATTCTCTCTCCTGCTAACTCCCCATCTCCTGTCTTCCCCCCTCCTGCCCTGCTACCTATTGTTTGATCACCTGTGTCTGACCTTGGCCAGTTACCTGTGAATCTGAGACTCTGGTTTTGCTTTTGGACTCCCCAAGTTACAGCTGCTTCCACTAGGGTCAGCTCTGAAAACACCACCTGCTCACTTTCAAGGAGGCTGCCATCTTGAAGGAGGGGCTGTCATCTCTACTTCCTGTATTACCAGCCATCTTTGTGGTCCTCTCTCACCCTCTGCTTAGTTCCCCTACAAACTGCCTCCTACCTGTGACTGCAGGAACTACCTCAGCCCTGCTCTATCTGTACTCTCTCAACCCATCACTCCACCACCTATCTGTAAGTCAAGATAACTTCATCTGAGTTACCCTGCCTCGAGCAAGTGAGTACAGGCTCCTGTCAATTTTCCCAGCACTCTGAACCTCCATTAAGATCCCCCTCTGTTTCCAGACATCTTCACCGAACCACCATCCTTCGCTGATCCTCGCCATTCAACCAAGACTCTTCCAGCCCCATCACCTGCTCCACAATAAAGCCTTTTCTAGTCACTTATCCTCCCTCTGTTTCTTTCGGTAGTATGGAGCCAGAACCCAAACCTGGCTTGCCCGCCGTGACAGTTGTTTTAGTTTTGGTTCCTCATGTTCAGTAGTGCTTTATGGAGTAGGTTTTGTTCTTGCTGGTCTTTTCCAACACACTTTTCAGTGGTGAATCTTTCATGGATCTAGAATGCACAGCCAAATTCATCTGTGGAGCAGGTGGGAGGATGGGCTTCTGTGGGATTAGTGCAATTGGGCTCTTGCTCACAATGGATTCTGGTGCTAGAATATCTTTGGATTTTGTGGCCTACTGGATTTCACATGTCTCAGTGGTTCCTTAACTGTACTGTTGCCTAGCAAGCCTTATTGTGGACACTCTTGAATGATTTGAAGATGAAAATGACTTCTGGTTGATTTCTGATGTTTTGTGTTGTTCCGAGACCTTTCTTGTGCTGTGACAATGGATACCCTAAGTGTCTTCACTGTCAGAGTAGGTTTTAAATCAGTTGAAGGCACAGTTGCCATCCTTAAATTGTGGATATTTTACTTTTTTTCCAAATTCTCTTCCTCAGGAGTTTTCTTCCTACAAAATGTCTTTCAAGTCTCCATCACTCAGATGGAACGTGAGCATGTCTCAACATCCTTCTGAAGAATGTCTTCAAAAAAAACATTAACAAAGGTTTGAGATAAAGGGGAAACATTAAAAAAAGGGGGGAGAGTAAAAAAGAAAAGATTGTAGTCACAAAACTGAATGTTGTGC
>OMLM01020302.1:11043-39119 GCA_900302695.1 Helostoma temminkii | reverse complement strand
AAAACAACTGTGATAGACAGGAGATAAATGTTGACATGGGATATAGTATATTATTAAAAGTCAAGGTGTGTATGTGTGTGTGTGTGTGTGTGTGAGTCTGTGAAGCCACACTGTTGTAGTACATGCAGGAGGAGGTCTGACATTGTTCTGCTGAAACATCCACTGACTTCCCAGGAAAAGATGTTCTGCAGCAATGGTAACTTTACACAAATGCAAGCCACTCATGCTGTGGGCACTGATGCGCCTCCATGCCCTCAAAGGTGATCGCTTTTGCATATTTCATTTATAACGGTCGAAATGTGATTTTTCACCGTCTGTTTTTCCCATGAACAAACTGAAAAATTTACTTGTCTGAGCACAGAACAAACTGTCTCAGTCCTTTTCTGTCTGGAGTGTCGGGTTGTATTTCTGGATGCAGTGATGGACTATAAATACACTTGTATTTACAAAAACACACAGTTCAGTGAAAATGCTTAAAACAATGTCTCTGCACTTTTGTTAGATTAAGAGTCAAGCAAATTAATAAATTGCATTTTAGAAAAAGTCCCAACTTTTCTGAAAATGGGGTTTGTATGGTTATACAATCTTTAATCAATACAACTAAACTGATGGTGAATTGCCATTTTATCAATTGACATTACTTGTTGTAAATTGAGTCTTTAAGAAATTATATTTCATCATCACATCTTCTGTGTGATGTGCAAAACAAGAATATTAACACAAACGTACCCCAAAGCTCCTGGTACTGGAAGCAAATCGGTTTTGGATCAGTTTCAGAGTTAGAGTCCCTGAAGTTGATCAGCTCTGACATATACTTTTTCAAAAAGTCTGGGATGTCAGCTGGTTGTGACTGGAGTGTTGCTCTAGACATGCACTTCATCAAGCTCATGAAGCTACTTGCTTTGCTATCTGACCAACAGTAATATCCATTTCATGCATCTGTTTATATGTTAATCTGATTTATTCACAAAATACTGCAAACAAGTTATTGACTGGAATAACTGTTTAAGTAATGAAATGACTTTTAGTTCATTGGAGGTTGTAGTGTTATTTCCGCGCGTGTGTGTATATAGGGAACAAAAGTCAGTAATTTGCATTAATTAGCATAAATTAGGTAATTTGTGCTCACAGATTACTTATGTGCTTTCAATTTAGTAATCTGTGCACACAACTGAGTTTTTCTGTAGGGGACTAACCCCCGAAGCTCCAATTCAAAGGCTGCAGGAGAGACTGACAATCAGGTTATTGTGAATTGTGGGATGATGAGGCCAGAAAATATGATAATAAAATTTGTATCATTGTAATTGTTCTGTATAATAGTACACATTTTTTTACATAAGATTTGACATATTGTACTACTCCGGTCTAATTCCTGGGCTTCACAAGGAATAATCAATGCAAGCCACTGTCAGCAGCATGAAAATTCAGCTGGTTGTACTTCTTACTTCATGGAGGTGGGTGGTTTGGGGTTGCCCCATTTCAGGTGCTGAGCAACAGCCCCTGAAAGTGTCTGTGCACGTCCCTGCTGTACTGATCATTCACCATGTAATTATGAAAAGATTTATTGTGGTTAATGAACAAAACAGATGCAGAATGCAGTTGTGGCAATAGTTGGGGTAGCCATGTCATTTCTTCATACAGTAAAATCAGACTAATACTAATATGATAAGAATGATACAGTATTTGCTCCATTGTTAGCTTGGTTGTTAATTTATACAATAGATAACATGGGATCTAGTCTGTCTTCTAAATGTATCATCTAAAAATTTCATAGGATTCCTGTTAATATGTAGAGAATCTGTGTTCACCGGGAATTTCATTCCTTCTGTTTAAACTTCTGTTCTACTCCTTGTCACACTGCTTTTGGTTGTAGGTTTTGTTTTTGTCTCATTTATCTAAAAGTAAAGTATCTTGCACATCTGTGCTGTATTTGCCCACTGCAGTAAGATGGGCATGTTTAATTACTGACACATGTAAAATTTGTGTTAAATCTTTTGTGTTAAAAATGAAAGATAAGTGTAAAAACATCACAGCTTATTTCAGCTTTGAAAAAAACAGACCAGGTCATTATAAAGCCACAACCTGGGTGATAACACATGACCTCATGATCCCAGTGAATTTGTGTTCAGTCGATTTCTAAAACTGTCATCATCTGTCTCCCCTCTGATAGATGATAGCACGTCTACACTGACTAAAAACACACTGAAGCCGACATCTACAGCTTTGATTTCAGTATAAAATTCATCCTATTATACTTACACTTTCCAATTCATTGTTGAGGCTTTGTGTTGCTATTATGTAATGATCCAATTCTGCCAAGCTGCTTAAGCAGTCAGCCAACAGCCACAACAGCAGCTTGCTATGTACTACTGCTGTCTCACACATTTACATTCACCAGGGAGGGAATCCGTTGGAAACTGTCAACATATATCCCACACTGGGGATCATTGCCAGAGAGTTTCAGGATCCAGCTAAAGCTGGGGCATACGAGCTGTTCATATTGGTGATGACAGCAGTGGGCTTCCAGTCAGGCTGGTAGAAGTGGATGTCAAGGGTTTGAGCCCAGTTTGCAAATACTGTCTTCTCTGTGATGAAACGATGGTGGCTTCCTCTTCGGCTCCTCTCGTGGGAGAGATACATGGAGCATTCGTCGGGCCCCAAGGACTCATAGTAATGATAGCGTACTGAAGGGTGAGAGGACGATCTACACAGGTGAAGGGGAGAGGAGAAGAGAGAGGAGTAAAACACGAGAAAGTGTGGGGAGGGATGTGGAAATAGTTTAAGAATAATTATGAGACGTGGGGTGAGGAGGAGAGAAAGCCAGTCACAGCGGGAAAGAAATGGAGACAGGAACAAAGAAAAACGGAAAGATCAGAAGAATCTGAGTTCACACATTACATTATACACCTACACCCACTATCTCATGCCTCGGATACCAGCAGTCACACTGAGCTGTGTGGAAGACATGGCCACTTGAGTCACTTCAATCTGATCTGCATTTCTTTATGTACATCCAAACTGTCCTTTGTGCCCTTGTAGATTCATGTGAGAACAATACAGCCAAATTATTCTATTTTCCCTAAACTGAATACTTCAAGGTCATATCAAACAGCTGCAATTTCAACCTATTCAGTAAAATGTGTTATTTTTATTGTAGAGTATCAAAATGAATGTTTTCACTTAAATCACCATCATTCACCAGCCCGACTGGGTTATAAAATACTCCACAGGGAGTAAACGTTGTTATTATAAGTTGAAAAAATCATTAAAGATGCACAAGACATGATTTTTATATCAACATACACCCACGTAGTCAGTGCACAGGACATCACAGAGTGGATGCTGTTATAATAAAGAGACTCCTCTCTTCTTCATGCACTACTTGTCCCTGTTGCTCAAACAGGAAGCGACAAACTAAATGGTGTCTTGGATGTATAATTTAAAAGCTGGCACAGGATGCTGAAGAGCACATCTCTAATTTTTATTTCAAAATTTCCTTAAAAAATGCATTAAAATATATTTGGTGATTGATTAGAAAAAAAAGTGTGATAATAAAATGCTTTAATTTTATAAACCTTTAATATTCATACTTTAAACTGAATTTGTGAGGTTGTAAATATTACTTAAAAAGTCAAGGGCACAAATATCTTGGTATTTGGGTGGTGAGAGTCATGTGAATACTGTTGCTAGGAAACTGTCTGATAAAAACACATAGTGCTTTATTTCTTTTTCAGACTTTTAAGGATTTTCTGAGTTTCAATGTCAAGTGTTATTTGATAAAAATATAACAATAAGCTTTGATATAGGCCCCAGTACTTTCCTGTCACACCTCACTCAGACTTTTGACAGTGAAGAAGCAGTAAAGGAGGTTCCAGGTTTTATTTAAGCCTTTAATTTAAATAAATTAAATATCCAATTTACTCCATCAGCCTTAGATGTACTTTGTGTTGCTAATTAGAAATTCATATCATTCTAAAAAAAAAGCTTGACACAGGGGATCACCATTAATGGTGAAACATCTGCATGTTAGCATCATCATTGTGATAATTTTAGCATCCCGGCATTAGCCTTTATCTCAAAGCATCAAGACTAAAGGGGCTACATCCATAAGCATGGATGCAGCCCCTCAGTCTTGTTTGGTCTTTTAACTTTAAAATGTTTTTTGCCAACTCAAGTCATCATCTATCCCTATCCTCAGTGTCTAAACCACAGCCACATTGCAATGTACCCATCCAGCAGCACCAGGCCTCCATCCAACTAAATTTTATGTTTTTGATTTTTATGTACCTGAGTGTATGTAATCTAAAAAGCTGTGGTTATTTCTTGTTAAAAATGTCACACAAACACCCCAATGGGGACATTAAGTTTAAGTCGCATACTTTAAAGTAAGTGATAATTTATGCCAAGTGAACAAACTCTTATTCCTTTGGTAAGAGGCAACCACAGACTGACCTGCTGTGGTTTTCTAGCACATGCACAAAGTAGTTGCCTGAAGCTGTTCTAATGAAGTATACTGGCACTGTTAATTCAAGTTATCCTACAAAACAATATCACATATTTACTTTTAATATTTACTTGGAAAACAAGGAAGAAACCTCAGGAAGAGCAACAGAAGAGTAATCACTCTTCCAGGATGGATGGTCAGGCAACAGATGTCATGTGAACAGAACAGAGCAACCAAGTAATTTTACATTATACAAACAGAATAATAACATCTAGGTACCACTTCTCCACCATAAAGACCTGGAAGGAAGACAGACAACACAAACATATAAGACTGAAGACATCTCACCTGCAGTAATCAGGTGGCACCATGCCGTACACGTTGATCCTGTCACACAGCTCCAGGGCTATGGCCATGGTGAACCAGCCAGTACTCAGCCAAGAGTTGGAACTTTTCCTGGAAAATAAGGGCGCAACAACATTTTTAGTAAATCCACACTTGTATAGCGTAAATATCCTTGGAGTACTTGTTCTTTCGAGAGTAGCTGATGAGATGAGACAAAATTGCAGAGACAAAAATGCCAATTAAACAACACCTTTCTTTGTCACTTTGTTCACAACAACAAAAGAAATATTGATAACTAGGTCATTTGTTTATGTTTATAATGCAAAAGTGATTAGACCAGGGCTAGCCAACCCTGGTCCTAGAGAGCCACAGCCCTGTTTGTTTTCCAGCTATCCCTCCCTTTCCCACTGTTGATTACCTGGATCAGGTGTGTTCAGCCAATCAGGAGCTGTAAGTGCAGGGACAGTTGGAAAACAAGCAGGGCTTTGGCTCTCTAAGACCAGGGTTGGCTACCCCTGGCTCTTCAGTACCTGATGAATGGTCACATATATGAATATAGAGATCAGAGCCACCTTAATGCATGACTTCAATTTGTAATGGATTATTTTGAAACTCTGGTGTTAGTACATCTAGCTAAGTACCAGATCTATATACAACTTCCACAGCAACATATATGTATGCAAGCATTAAAATATGTTTATGTCATGATGACTTAGGCAGGAGTGCTACCATGGTAGAACCCGCGCATTCCGCACAGTCTTTGTCCATGCTGGTATTTTATCGCTTAAGTTATGGAGGAACTGACTCATCTTTCTCATCTGTTTTAGTTTATTCTATTGCATTAACCATTCAGAAACAATGGATATAAATAGAAAGTGATATGCACAAATTGCTTGAAACCCAAAGAGAATTTATAAATACCAACAAGTATGTGAATAATCTTACCCACATTTAAAACATTTGATCTTTGTGATTAATTATTCGAAATTAATCACATAGATTTTTTTTATTTAAAACAGTGAACAATTATTTTGGCAGATTAGTGAATCAATGAATAATTTAAACATTTTTGGCTTGACAGTTCTCTTCTTTTAGCTTTTAGAGCAAATCACCAAGCATTGGCCCATGATATATTGCCGAACCCCACACCACCTGTATTTAGATGGTATGTTGAAAGGTGCAGTTAGAGGTGTGACATTGTAATGGCGTAGACTATGTAGTGAAGTTATTAATGCAGTAGTAGTTAATTCGAGGCACAGTGTTAATGCACAAACACTGATGGAGCCGCTTGAACGCTGCATCACCCTCAGCTTTCCAACTGTTTTGTTGTTTACCTTTCCCCTGCTTATTTGTGCTAATAAAATAGTTAATACACTTTGTCCACATGACGCTGTGGAGTATACAGCGCATGGCTTTAGTTGGCAGAATGCTGTCCATCTTCACCAACTTCTAATTAGTGTAAAAAGCCACATGTTGATTCAACCATTGAACATCTTGTGACAACAGATACACCCGTATAGACTCCTTCAGACGTGCACTGGAACCCTGAACATTTCTAGACATTGTTTAATTCAGTTTTATATATTTATATGGCACCAAATCACAACAAAGCGATCTGAAGCACTGGGCAACAGTGGAGAGGAAAAGCTCCCCTTAACAGAGGAAACCTCCTGCAGAACCACACTCAGGTTTGAAAAGAAGGAGATTAGAAAAGAACAGCAGACAGTAACAAACAACGGACAGAAAGACAATCAGGAGAATGCCAGTAGCTTCTGGATGCGACCAGCCAGTAGGACCTGGGCCACATAACCTCCTTCCATGATGATGACCAAAAAATTACATATAACAAAGGTTATTCAAGGATTCCTGATTCATATGATTAATAAAACACCAAATAAAATCCAAAAGACACATTAAAAAATTATAGAGCTGACTAACTAAGTCATATCATTTAAAATATGTATAATTTAAAAAATAAAATCCTAGATGTTAAAGGGTTACACTTGTTGTAGCCACTCTATTCAGATCTATCAGTTTTTTAGAGCTGATTTGACTTAATCGCTGCAGAAAATGTGAGGGTGGAGTACCTGGCTGTTTAGTGGCCCATACAGTATCAGATGGCATTCTCATGGTGGAGAGGAAAGTACCTAAAACCTGACGTCAGTTGCAAGAACCAAAACAAAACTGAAGGCTTATCAGAAATTGGTTTACTTATAAATTTGACTGAGAACTCTGAGAGAAGCTGTGGTATCAGAACTTAATATCATAGCTGTGTCTCTCTTCCAAAGTCAAAACAAGTAAATGTAAATTAAAGAGATGGGACTAAAAATAGAGAAGAAATAAGACATTAATGTTTACAATTAAAAAGGCTGGTAGAACTGCATTTGTATTTTGCTTTCACCTTTGTCACCAAAGGTATTTTTTACAGTGGACTTGCCAGATATGACATCAACTTCTTGTGTCAAAACTGGAAAAATATTAAGCTTGCAACAACGCGTTGCTTCCTGCAAATCAGGATATTTCCCCAAGATAAACCATCGATACTGTGCATCACTATAGTTCACAGTCAAAATACAAAACACAAATTTATGCCCAGTAAAAGATCTGTAGCATAGCAAGCTACATGCTACCGCCAACGAATCTGACAGTTCCGTGCAAACAGATCTGCAGAAAAGTCCTTATTTTTGTGAGCCTTGGTACTAATCACCTCAACAAGCTGTCAGACTGGTCCTGACTTAGCCTGAAGTACACCTGAAAATGGTCGAGGCACAGCTGCACCTTCCTGAATGAGCGGAAATCACCAATTTCTACCGTTGTTTTTTGTTTTTTTGCAGCAGCTCGTCTCCTTCTCCTTATCAGCAGGATTGAAGACGGGGCTTTTCGCTGATTTACAGACAAATATACGACACTGCTACTTAAAATAAACCAGTCACTGCTACTACCTGCCTATCACTTCCTGTAATTTTTTTTTCATAGCCTGGTAATTGGCGCCCCCAGTTTGCGCATTTGCATTCTTCACCCCACCACTGCGCCAACCCTCCGAGACGCAAACCGTGTCCTATCTGAAAACACTGCTATTGTACAAAGAACCTGTAATTTTTCATCTAGCTAGGAGATCTATTCACACTACAAGGGATACCTTATACCACACACACTCAGAACAAAATGTGATGGAAACTCTGGACGGTAGGAACAGTGTTCTATTTCACTGTGAGCACTGTTAAAGTATTGATAACGAATATTTTACATTTTCTAAGAAATTAAGTATAAATGGGACCAGACTTGTCTATTTGTGGCCCAGCGATAGACTGGTGACCTGTCCAGGGTGAACCCCGCCTCTCGCCCGTATGACAGCTGGGATAGGCTCCAGCACACCCATGACCCCTGCGGTATAGAAAATGAATGAATGAATGGGACCAGAGTAGTTTCATCTGTTATAGTGCGCCAACCCTCCGAGGCGCAAACCGTGTCCTATCTGAAAACACCGTTTTTGTACAAAGACACTGTAATTCAGCTAACAGCTAGCTAGGAGACCTGTCGTGGAGGTATACATTGTGAGTGGTGTACTAGCAGAAACAGAATGGATTCTGTGCTCCTGAAATGTCCTGTAAAAACAAGTTGTCCCAAAAGAAGCATGATTACACCAGTTCTTATTCACTAATATCAGGGTTCGTTAGAAGTGGTTATTTTAAACGTCCCCGTTGTGTCACTGCAGCTGTCTCTGCTCAGCAGAGCCCAACAGCTGAGAGAGGATCAAGGCTCTGAAAAGTTGGATGACAGCATGCACTCTAAATAAAAGGTTTACATCATGAGCTATTGTGATTGCACAACAAGTTAAAGACCACTTGAGTGGAGTATTAGCTGTCATTTTATATCCCTTTAACCTTCAAAGATGAAGAAGGTGAGGTGTTGTTGACTAAGTTTGCTGCTTTCTGGATTTTTAACTTCACATTTAGCCCACACAGCAAATACCATGTGCTGTTGGTCATAAAGCAACAGTGGAATCATGGCTAGACAGAATCTGCTTCACATTAGAGACAGGCATGAATTCTCAGACAGGATTAATCTGACATGTTTCTATGAACCACACTGTGCAAGGCTTAAGTACAACAAACTTGACTATATAAATTCATATACTGTAACTAATGTCATGACCAGACTATATGGTATTTTTACCTTCTTAGATGATCTCTGTGTCACATTACGTGATAGTAATTATACCTTCGGGAGCTGCACAATCAGCTTTCCATCTTTCATGATGAGAGAATAAAGGAAGTGCCAGGAAATTATCCTGCTGTTCCACCTCGCAGCATCAGTTTTCTTTCTCTCCAAAACATGTTGCTACAACAGCGTGTCACGAGGAGTCCGGGATGTTGTGTCGTTATTGTTGTTTATGATTCATACACCACACAGCATAAAATCAGCTGAGTGCTGATTTGGGTATGAAATTGGTGGAAATTATGACAAGCAAGGTGAAAATAGTTTAATTTTGTCATAGTTCTACACAGAATGAGGCAGAAGGTTGAAGGCACTAATGCATGACTTTGTGCACATGGCTTCTGTTAACCTTGACTGTAAGCACCTTTTGGGCCTAAACCTAACCAAATGTGAATTCATACGAGCATTTAGGATGGTTTTAACAAAACATGTTCTCCAAGAAATGGGCGTACAGACCAGAAAGTGCAATAACAAATATCTCATTTCATTTGGTGGACTTTGTAGTCCACTATCTGAAGAAAATGAGTGCATTAGACCTTCTGCATGGATCTTGTACCCTATACCTGCAAATCTTTGTAATTCTAGAATTTTGAAATATATATTGTTTGATATCCTTAACCCTACTACTAACACTTGTGCCACAGCATACCAGTATTCTGATGGTCAGTGTGTACAAAGGTAACAAATAGCCACTGAAGGTTTTGGCAAAGAAATGTTGCATGCTTTTGCTGAGTTTTTGGTAATAGCGATTATGTTCGATATGTAAGATAATTCAAAGGAGTGGCACATTATTTCTGATTACATGGACTTTGCACCACAGAGTGTTTTATACGCCTGTGAATGAGATAGCGATTGACAGGTCAGTCTGCTGCTATCTAAAGTCAAATCAAGCCTCTACTTTTACATTTGAGCTCAAAATGTCAACTCTGGGTGTTTTTTTAGGAAATGTGGTGCTTGTTTTGATTTCTTGTACTTCAGTTTTTCTATGCACAATGTTTGGATGAATTAATCAGCCAACCAGACTGGCACACACAGGTTTTGTGCACACACCCCTTATTGCAGCTGCTGGAAGAACATTTCAAACAATGACCACGCCAAGTGCAATTTGGCTGTGGTACTGTGCAAAGCTTTAAATACATTGCAGATTGTGATCAATGTGTTGATTTATAGTCATGTGTGTGCAGCACACCCATTCCTTGCAGAGAAGCTGTGAAAACGAAAGTGTGTTTTACATACTCTAAGTACTATTAACGGTCAAAGCTGGTACTTCAAACCCGGATGTTTATATGCCTGATCAGCTTCATAACTGATTGGCAGATTTTTAGTGCATTTATACACACAGATGCCAGTGTTTATTGTGATAACACACTGCACACCTTATCAGCCTGATGGTTGGTGAATAACAAATTTCTTTGTTTCAAAAACAAACTGCATTCAGTATTAAAGATAGAATTGGGCCATTCTATTTGAATCCAAGGTTTTGCAGGTGTTCTGCTTCAGAATTTCCTGAGGGATGATAAAATTGTTAATAATTAACATTTGTATTCTGACTTTTGCAGTTCCTTTGGTGTAATGTGAGAACGGATGATTTATGACACTGGAATGAACAACAAGGAAGAAAATTCATCAGCCCAGTAAACTGCACACCCATGATGACTGTAAGTCCCTTCCTACAGCACCATCATCTACCGCGTCTGTGGATAAAATAATTGAGGAAATTCACTTGTTGCCGCAGCATGAAGGAAGGAACAATGAAATGCAATAAAAATGTAAAAATGAATAATTGTTAAAATGTTGCACAAACCTTGTTGTACAGTCTAATGGCAGTGGGCACAAAAGCCTTCCTGAAGAGTTCTGTTTCTTGTTTTCCTTGATGTTTTAAAACCCTCATCACCTTGCAGTTGGTGGGACTACGCTCCCTCAATCCCTGCACGTATGGGTCTTTTCGGGGTTTGTTCAGCAACCATGCACTTTACTTTCTCCCTTAAATTACAATATACATCCCTGTTAGATAATTTGTATGCTTGGTTCATATATATTAGGCCATACTGCACACTGCATTCCACTGTTTTTTGCTACTGCAACTGATCTATGTTTAAGCTGCACTTCTGAGCCTTATTTCATTCTAAGCATTTAATTCCCAACTTGTCCGTTATTAATTTTTCTGTCCTAGTTCTGTTTTGTACTGGTGCAAGGCTGTATTTGTTTTAATAAGGAAACTAGTTTAATTGTTCAGCAGCTTGCAAAAGAGACTTAAAAAACAACATCAAGAAAAACTGCGATAAAATTGGGAATTGTGATGATGATATTTTTGCCATATTGTCTATGTCTGAGTCAGTCTGCAGGGACATTAAACTCACCTTAACCTGTGAGCCCTCCTAGTACAAAGTCTGTCTAATGTAGGTGTAAGCCCAACACAACAGCTAATTCTCTGTTGTATTCACAGCAATGTTGTTGACTTGACCCGCTCAGCATCAGGAAATATAGGAAATATCTTGCTTTCTGTTGTTGCAGCTCGCGTCTGTGTTTCAGTTTATACACATAATGCATTGATGTGCTGTAAACAAAACACCATTGATTTCTGCCACATACTTTTTGTAGCACACTGTGCCTCCTGCACGCTTTAGGGCTACCTCTCACCGGATTCAAACAGTCTACTTCCCTGTGTGAGAACACACTTTTACCCAGAAAATCTCCTGCTGTGTGCTGCATGTGTGAACGCATTCAAAGGTTATGGTATGGTATGGTATGGACAAATGTCCTTCTCAAAATCCACAACGCATACTTTTAAGTTCATTAAGCCTTTTCTACCGCTTTATTGTGTAATTGTGAAGTTTTAAAATATATTTTAAAATTAATGTATTTGCACTTGGAGCTGATAACCCTCCATATTTAGTTTTCTGAGTCATTGAATTTCATTGCACCTGTTTAACTGCTGAATCTCAATCATCAATATAGCAAATATTTATGTGACACACTAAAAATTTGACTAACTAAGCTTTTAAACAACAAATCATTGTGGAAATGCAGTTTAAGCATTTATGTGTTTATGTGTTATATATTACATAAAAATGAAGCGTTTTATTCCCGCATATTTCTTCTTACTGAAACACCTACCTCACAATTATCTGATATTTTGTATAATAATCAATTTGTTGTTTCATGTTCACAAACTTTGCACACATAAATAACTCGAATATAGGATTTGTTGTAATATTAAAGAACTTTTTTTTTTAAATGTGGTCCACGGATTGAGCCTTTAATTTCACATCCATGTAGGTGTATTTCTCAGCTCTTTGTTCTCATGTATGTTTCTATACAAATGCAAATAAGGTTTTATCCCCACTTTAACACCATCAACTGTGTTGTACAATTCTTCCAAACATTCCCCTCTTTTAAAATGCTCCCCACGTCCTTAAGCTATGATTTGGGAATCAGACATTTTTTTATGCTGTTGCCTCAAATGTTTTCAAAAGAACCAAAAACCTGTGGGCGGATGTGTGTGTTTTTTCCCACTCTACAGTTGCTGAATGTCTCTGGGGAGGCTGCTGGATTATGGAAAGGATTTTGGTTTCATTTCAGTAAAACAAAACAGTTTTTTTAAACCCACGAGGAGCTCTCCTGTTGCATCAACCAATCACCAAACCTGCAGATGATATACCCTTAAGTGCTGTTTACATGTATTTGTAACAGTAGACGTCTCAGCCTGTAAGCTCTATATTATAGTATTGCATCATTTAAATTAAACCAAAACGTCTTTGGGTGTATGAGCCTTTTAAAACAGTGTTGACCTACTTTTTTTATCTAAATGAGCAGTGTGACACAGCCTATAGGGCTCTGTTGTGTGTTGAGGAGGCAGATGGTGCCACCAGTTGACAAAAATATGACAAAATTAACTTTGAAATACTTTTTAACACTGTTTGAAGGCCAGAGTGTTGAATGGCAGCAGACACATAAAGAAACTATAAGTTTTTTGAAGCTGTTCTGAGGCAATGTAGCACCTTAGTTTTGCAATTGGGTTGTGCCGATGGTTGTAGTAGACAAACACAAAATAGTTGTGACATTTTATCCTAAGACATGAATGCATGTGTCAGATTTTCTTGGAGCTTTTTCAGTCAACTCAGTCAACTCTCTTCTACTGCTGGCACACTAGAGGAGGTGATCTAGGAGGCGCACTAAAGATTAGGTGATCACCAAAGACATGGGATTTTTTTAGGTACTGTAAATGTTTGTACAAAGTGTCCCAGCAAGCCACCCAGTAGTTTCCGGTATAGTTTAGTCTGGATCAGAACAAATTACGGTGGAGCTAAGGAGGCTTGCCTCCCCTAAAAAAGACACAAGCTCCCCTGGAAGCCTCCTCTGTGACTTTTAGGGGGAACTCAAAAAATGTACACTTATGTGTTATATATATTACCTTATATATATTAAGCTTCCTGAAATAAAATTACTATTACAAATATATCAGTGTGGTGTGTTTATTTGCTCATTACACTTCATCTGTCCTTAATATATAACTAAATTCTAGATTTGAACTTCTCATTACTGAATACATGCAGTATCTGAATGGACTATAAGTCATTTAATCAAGAAACAGTGTGATGGTTTAGTATTTTGTGATTGTTTATGAATATACAGAGTGTTAAAACAAAACCAACCTTGTCTGCTCTGACAATTCACTATGATGACAACATTACCTGCAGTTAGTCCAGAACCATGTGTCATAATGTGTCATTCCAGCAGTGACAACGCGATTGATGGAGATGTCTTGGTGCCAGGCACTGTCGCCTGCAAGCATGGGCCTGAGCCTGGTGATGCAACATGGACAAGGTAGCAATGTGGAAAAACAGGAATGTATTCTTCACCAACAATCAAAAGGTACATTAGTGATGCATGCAGGCAAAAACAACCAGAGCACAGATGTATTGCTATAACCTGAATTTAGGTTTCCCACAAAGGCCAGTGTTATATTTTAGGTTTTCCTGCATAATTAGAAAACATCTAGTTTGTGCATAAACAAGGTCAAAGGACAATGTTTAAACATTTTGCAGTCTTAGTTTACAGCACTGTCTTACTGACAGTCACACAGTTTGTCATTCAAAGGGTTAATTTTATGTTACATTCCTCTGTGGTAAGATGTGCTCAAGCTGAGGTTGTTTTCATGCTGCCTGACATTCCACAGAAATGCTGCTTTAGCATTTGGGAACATGTTGTTCTGAACTGTATTACTAAGGCACAGTCCTGCGCTGGGCTGAAATAACTGGTTAAAACTGCATGTCTGGACTTGCTGAGCCTTACATAAGAGGTGGATGTAATCCCATCAGACATGACTGGGCTTAACAATAACATGGGAGGCTTATAAGATGGAAGGAGGTCAGACGCTGGCTTGAGACCAAGCTCAACTGATGACACACTACAGCAAGAACATCTGAAGTGCTGCTGAGCATTTTTGTATAAAACACAGTGCCTCAGGTCAAACAGTATCATTACAGCTGTGTGTTACAGACCTGCTGTGCTGCATGTGTTGTTGGTTTTAATGTGTCAGCAAAGTCACGTGTGTGCTGGCTATATTCACATAGTGTGTAGTGTCTTTATTTAAAGCAAATTTTTAAACTGCAGGACCTACATACAGTACACGTACTACAACCCCAATTTTAAAAAAGTTGGGACGTTGACATAAAAACACAAACATTAGTAAATCTCATTAACTTATATTTTATTCACAATAAAACAGAAAAGTGGTAACAAAAAGAAATGTGCACATGTACAAGGGACAAAGCTAAAATGCAATGTTGGATGCCTGTGATCTTTGGGATCATGATGGCATGATTCTGTGATGGACATCACTGTATCACTTCAAGAATATGTCTGTGAACAACTCAGTGATGCAAAAAAAAAAACCGTGCATGAACATGACCCAGAAAAGCTGCTGTCTTCTCTGGACCAAGCTCATTTAAAGTAGTCAATGGCAAAGTGGAAACTGTTCTGTGTTCAAGCTAATCTAAGTTTGACATTGTTTTTGGAAACCATGGCTGCTGCACTAGACTGTAGTGGAAAGGAACCTTCAGGTTTGTTATCAGCTCTCAGTTCAAAAGCCTGCATGTTCCCATCCGGATGACGTCTTTTACAGGAAAGGCCTTGCATATCTCATCAGGACAATGCTTAACCACATACTGCATCTATGACAACAGCATGACTTAGTGGTACAAGAGTCCAGGTGCTGAACTGAGCTGTCTGCAGTCCAGACCTTTCGCCAATTGGAAATAGAAAGAAAACCCAGGACTGTTTAGCAGTTAAAATCTTGTATCACGACAAAAAGACATTTCTCTCCCAACTGTTCTCTTCAGTTTCCAGACATGCTGCACTGTGGAAAACATGGCCATGTGCCAACTTTTTTGAGATGTGTTGTTGCCATTGATTTGAAAATTACTTAATGTTTTTCTTAAAATGACATTTTCTCAGTTTAAACGTGATATATTTTATATTGTGAATAAAATTTGGGCTAATGCCATTTGCAAATCTTTGCATTCTGTTTTTATGTCAGTGGTGACATAGTTTATAATAATTTACAAATAGAAACCACCAAAGATGTATGAAGGGATGCAGAGGAAAGAAAATAGAAAAAAAACCAACAACTTTTCTTTATTTAGAACTGTCATCTGCAGTGACCAATGTTTCTAAGCTGGGAAACCCTTCAAGATGGAGGTTTCGAAGCAACTTCCAGGGTGAGGAATGATCAGTTAAGAGAAATTAGATCAACATATGGTGATGTTTTTGTGGGACATTTTGCCACCACAGGCTGTGCTGTGCAGTGTTGTAAATGAATGCAGTAATACTCTCCCCCAAAACAAAACAAACTATACCCACTGATTCCTTACAACTAAAGGCAGACCTGAGCTGTGTATTATGTGGAAGCAGAGGCCCATTTGACATTTTTTGTGATTTCTTATATGTACATTCAGCTCATATTCAATAGCCATGACATAATATGTAAATAATAAATAATATGTATATCACAGCCATGAAGATAATTCTAAAATAAACAAACGGCATCACGTCGCCCCTTTAAAGAAAACATTTTGATCCAGAGCTTAACTTTTACACTGTAGTATTAACATTTCTAAGTTATCCAACCATCTCTCTGTGGCTGGGAACCAGATGCAATGTCGACTGGATCAACTATCTTTGTTAATGATCTAAGAATGGGATTGTTCAGTAGGCAAGAAATGCTTTCAAGACAGTTAAACAAAGAAGGCATTACGAAACAAACAGCTGCATTGACAAAGTATCTGTGCAATGCACAGTATAGTCATTGAGAAAAAATCTGTTGCATGTTTCTATGTAGTTTCTGTGTAAAAGATGTTTCATTTTCTGTGGTAAATGAAACATAAACTGTGGGTCAATTCGTATTTAAAGATAAAGAACACAGGCTGTCTCAAAATCCAGCTTCAAACCTTTTTTCCTAATAACACATATGAGAGAATTTACAAAGCCTTTCAGGCATCTGTTGATGTCAAAACTGATGATACATTTCAGTTTCAAACATCAGCATACAGATGTTTAGTCTGAAACACAGCAACCATTCATCACACGTGAAACTGGGTGAGGACTGTGTGTAATCATCTGAACATTGTGTCCCACGCAGGATGAGCTGCATCTGAGTCTATTTAATTAGATGACAAAAAGACAACACCCTTAAATATATATAGTTTCTGTTTGAGGACAGATGCATCATGCTTGCACCACGATTAATCTGATTGGTCATCATAAAACGCTCCTTTAGGCCTTTGCCATAGAGACTGTATGTTATTGTGTTGTTTTGGGTGGTTTGTTCTCGCCCTCATCCTTTTCATTTATCCTTATCAGAGTTGGTGGAAGTGAGCAACTCAAACTATGTATGTTATTTAACACAGAATTTGATGCTGCTGATAGAATAGTTCAGATTTGTTTGGCCGACTTTCAACTGTGAAAACTATGGCAAAGAACATGAATAAAAAATATTTAAAAATAAAGTCAAAGATGATCTGTGGTCTGTGTTAGTATCTGGTGTGGCTGTCAGCTGTTAAGGGTGGAGCTGATTTTAGACACTGCACTGATGGTTTATTCCACTTACATCATTTGATTCTGGATCCAAAATCATTTTCCCATCAGCTCTTTATTGTTCTTTTGGCAACCCTTATCTTTCGCTTTCATCCACACTTTCTTATTCGTTTTAAATCTTTTGTGTTTACATGTAACCTGATATATTTTCCCCTCGTGGATTCCTCCCAGAAAACTTCACTTTCTGTGCCATGCATAGGCATAACCAGGTTTCTAATCAGCTTTTTTGAAGTCTGCCAACATCCATCCATCCATTGCCGGAGCCTATCCCAGCTATCATACGTCCCACTTGTGGGATTTTAGTTTGCATTTTAAAATAAATGCTGAAAATATAAATAAAAGACCATGTTGACATTTCCAAAGTCCTGCTAACAGTACAGTATGTGTGTTTATATTGGGTGTGTGGACACATTTCAGCTTATAAAGGCCATTTGCTATTCTGAGGACATACTGGCTGGTCCTCAGAATAGCAAAGCGCAGTGTTAGTGCTTTACCCTGGAATACTACTACAAGGTAAATTCGACTACTCGGGGTGAGCAATAGACATGGGTCTCCGGTGTTTCATTGTTCTTTAAGGCTGAAAAGCAGTATTTCCTGTAATGTCTTACTGCATAAGCTAACGTTTCTTTCTTCTCTGCATTTTCAACAAGTTTATCCAACAAATTTCTGTTGTCAATCAGCCTTCGTTTTCCTTTCATTATCGATGTCCAAACCTCTGTCTCCTGACGTCATGTCTTGCATATTTATGTCAGACCTTATCACCTCCAACCGTCCAACCATGAAACCATGTCTACATTATTTCAAACTACCTGCAGGTCTCTATGTGCATTTTCTTTTTCTGTTCCTCGTGTTTCCTCTACTCTCCCTCCGCTCTGCCCCCTCGCTCTATCTCGTGCTGCGTGTGGCATCTGTTATGGATTCCTGCCAAGGACTATTCAGTGCTGGAGAACAAGGCCCCCCCAGTGTGCTCTGTTTTTCACATTCCTCTGCCCTGACATCAGTTCTGGTGCAGGAAGGACGCTGCCTTAATAGCAAAAAGGCTATGTGCGGGAAGAGGCCCCTGACCTCAGCAGTCTGGCTGGTGGACCCCACCAAGGCAGGGGCCCCACTCTCTCTGACAACAGAAGCCTGCACGACAATGTAATCAAAGGGATGCTTTACATACCACATGTTGTTTTGCTGTATAAATTAGGCAGAGACACAGAGTGATCGTTAAGATGGATTATCCCCCAGGCCATATGGAAATTTAGGTCAAACGTTGAATGTAAATATTATGCAGAATGATGCCAACTGAAGACTTGTGGCTTGTCTACAATTTTTATCATTTTCATATCATTTTTTAAATTTAAGAATATTAAAACATGTTATGTAATGTTATGTTATGTCAAGTCATGTTATAGCCATGTTAAAAATATCAGATTTTCATACCAAGAAATTTACCTGGGCCGGTTTTAGCAGCCAGTAAGCAGCAAGAAATGACAAGTTCTAAACCAACCAACTGAATGTATGAAAAAACAAGTGGTATTTATTAATTGTTTCCCTTTTAAATTTGACACAGGTTCATCAAGAAGCCCATAAAAAACATGAAAAGAGCTAAAATGTACAGAATCTTAGTCACTAGCAATTCATTTGATTTTGGTGCACAACACACTACACTATAAGCAATATTTCCCTTTAGAAATAAACATTTTGGAAGCATTTGTCATCAAAAAACATTATATATGCACAATAGTGTGGTTTGAGTTTTGTCTGTGAACGTATCTATTGCTATAGACATCATAGTTAGCTGATTATAATCTTTGTAAAATGTATCCATCTGACAGACTGTGCAGAAGGCATTGACTTTAAGAAACAAGAACTCTTCTTTCTATAACTTCTGAAATATCTGAGTATTTCTTTTAGTTATATGCTTTTAATGCTGTGCCATAATTTCACCAGATCTTCACCTGTAGTCTTTACTTCAGCAATGACAACTAGCCAGTCACAGTAGAAACAAGCTGGAAATATTTGTCCAGATAGTGAAGTGACATAAAGTTTGCACAGAAAGTCTGTTGTTTCCTTATGGCAACAGACTCATTCCTGTTCCTTCTACTATGGTAGGAATTCCTGAAGCCTCACAAAATGTGTTTTTGTCAGGGGGTTTTCTGGACACTGACCATTGGCTGGGCCACTCCGAGGTTACTTCTAGGCCACGTGTGGCCCATAGCCGACCTATTGAATAGGCCTGGCTTGGTGAAAATTATGTGTGCAATGTTAGTGACGATTGATGTAATGTTTGCTATGTACACGTCTTCGTTTAAGATGTCAACATGCTAAGATTTCCTAGTTAACACTAAAAGCTGCACCTGAGGCTGCTGAGAATGTCACGGCCCTTGGTGTTGATCACATTGTTTTGTTTACAGCTTATACTTTGGCAAACATGCCTGTACCAGATCCCACGGCAATTCATCTAGTAGTAGTTGAGACTTTTGGCCAGAGTCCTTCACCAGAGTCAGCAGGGTTCCTCCCCTGAGGACCATCAACGTCTGCAAAAAATGTTTCTTACAGTTGTTGGGGGTGGCACAGTGGTGTAGTACTGTTGCCTCATAGCTACAGTAGAAGGGCCTTGGTTTTAATCCACCAATCAGCTGGGTGCCTTTGTTCCAGGAGTTTGCATGTTCTCTTTTCACAGTCAAAAAACTTGAGTGTAAATGTCTATCTATATGTTGGTCCTGTGATAGGCTCACCCAGTGCCAGCTGGGATTGGCTCCAGCACCCCTGCAATCCTTAATAAGACCAGTGGTTAAGATAATGGATGGAGGATGAATAGTTGTTGGTTAAGCTTCTCAGTCATCCAGGTGAGATTATGTGGAAGTTGACTCATTTTAATAGTTAATATTTTTAGTGATCACCTGACAAACTGTCACCCAAGATCTATGCTGACTCATAATGACACAGTGAATAAAAGTTTTTCAATTCTAAATAATTATCTTCGGAGGTATGGGCACGTAGGGCTTCAGTTATGTCATGTTTTTTGTATTTTGTCATGCACTGTGGGTTATTACCGTGTTACTTTTGTCAGTGACCTGTGTCTGATGTAAAGATACACATATTACGTGTTCATATTAATATAACTCTTCACAGTAGCAGGACTACAGAGAACTGGTAAAGCAGTAAGGGAAAACATGGTGGTGAAAAAAAAGCAAAGCAAAACAAGCAAAGATGGGACTCCTGCCTATTTCATTTACTCCACTTTCCATGAACTCACCTGATGTTTTAATCATGTTGAGTGTGGACAATGGTTATCTGAGAGCAGAGGTAACTGGGAGCACCAGTACTAATGAAAGAAACCGTCTCACGTTTGTGGAAAGTAACTTGCTCACTCATTTCAAACTAACATTAGTAGTTCTCAGTTCTCTGTGGCTTTTGCTTTGAAATTCTTTTTTTGCTTTTCAGGGAGTCTGTGTTCAGGTTTTGAGAAACACAAAAAGAAAAAGCAAAACTGGAGAGACTAGATGAGAATTTAAGATTATTTATCATTATTCTACGATGCTCTGTGAAGGACTAGTGTCAAGGTGCAAACAATAAACCGGGATCAGTATGCAATATGGGCCCTTTCATGGTATTTTCAGATTTGGTTTTGGTCCTGACTAATACTTCATCCTACATGTTTTCCACATGCAGTCATTCGATGAGGTATTCTAGCTCATGGCCACACGTTGAGCTCCAGATGCAGCCTTGTGTCGGGTTTCCCGTAAACTGAAGACAGTGTGTATGTGTATGTGGCTGTGTGGGAGGGCTTGGTATGAGGGGTGGAGGAGAAAAGGGGGAGGACGGGGATCGAGGGCTGCATGCAAGCGTGGGAGGAGGAGACATCAAAGACGAGTAGAAATCGGATCCCCTTCGTTCAGACAAAGCAGGCTGTGGGGTTCAGAGACAAAGGAAACGCGATCCGCCATGTGACCGTGAACGCTACACATGCCTCCCCTGTCTGGCTCCATTCAGTTTTTTAGTCACTGAACTTTATTAGGCCCCACTGACTGGAACTGGAATTGTCCTTTAGAGCATTTTTGTGGTTTTTGTGTTAGTTTTAAACAATTCTGTTCTTTTTTTTTTATTATTTTTTTGGTTTTGTTTGTTGAGTCAACTGTGGAAGTTTTCTTTTCTCTCGGTTTGTGGGTGTCTGTGTGTGTGGGTGCGCTGGGGTTGTTTGTGGCTTTTGTTTTTAATCATGTTCTTCGCTTGAACCTTTTCTGTTGCTGGCTTAAAACCTCCACTTTCACCTTTCTGTCTTTTTGTGATTGGACTTTATAAATCACTTCCACATGATGCGATTTCTCAGTATTTTTGGAAGTATTTCTGCAGGGCTGCTCACTGTGGTATCCCCTGCACTGATTAACACAAACAGCCAGCAGCAAAATAACACAGACAATAGAAGAAACAAAAGTCTGAAGGCTAAACAATGGATAATGGAGATTGATAATAATGGCATAAATGATATTTGCATATTTTTGGGGTGTAGAAAACTCCACAAATTTAAAGTGAAAATTGTGTTGATAACTATGTGTAAATCTTAGTCTGACGTTTATTACAGTTAATTCACTTTTCACATCACTTGGGTAAAGCTGAAAAATATAAAACTCCATGATTTTCTTTAATGTCTGTACACGTGTCAGACAGTTAAACTAAGACACTTGTTAGACACTTGTTTCAACCAAACTCATGCATTGTTGTGTATTGTTATTTGTTCAGCCAAATACAGCAAACAAAGGAGCTCTTCTTCTCTCTGTTGCTTATTGTCAGAGGTTGCCACATGGTTTGCAATGTGCACGTGTGGAATGTCTGTTTGTAGTATTGACTTCCTCTGGCTTTCATGTTTTGGTTCTTATGTGTGTTGTTAAATTAAAAATTATCTGCTACATTACTGTATTATTATAGTAAGTGATACATGTTCTCTCAACACTGCCTCATCAAACCAAGAAAAAACATTCACCAATATCTTCTTAGGTGTGTTGGTAAATCTGGTCTTAAGAAAAGTTCTAAGAAAAATCTCCTAATTTCATGATGCGATCTTAAACTGCAGATTTATAATAAACCTGATCTCTAATCTTATAAAAATAAATGCTTGTCCTCTGGAGGAAAGAGTTATCTGACCTGAGTGAGTCAGACGCTGCAGTGGTGGCTGAGGGTGGAAGATGTGTTAGAGTAGTATTTATTGATTTCAACAGACCATAATACTTTGTAAAATAATGAAACAAATTAAGGCAAAGGGGAAAAAGATGTTGTCCTCAGTGCGCACCCTTGTATCAGGTGATTTCATCAGGTGATATCTGGTTTGCATATGTTTTAGTACTCACACATCTTTAGTAAATAAGGCCCAAAATAATGATTTATGATGACACTGGAGTCTGTATCCCCACTTGTAGTATGAATATAAGTGTGGTCGTCCATAACATGCGGTACCGATCTGTCGCAGGGCAAACGTAAAGAATGAATTTGCCTTTAGACTTTTCGGGTCAGGATGTCACGTGAGGCCACTGAGGGTTTGTAGTGTGTTCCACACATGAGTAGGGCCTATAAGGACAACAAACACCCTGTGCTGGTGAAGATTACAGTACTATTTCTCTGTAAATGTATCTTTTGTAGCTGGAATTTTTTACACCATTGTTTAGCATAAAACACCAAAAGAAAAAAAAAAGAATTCTGAGTACTGCACAGTTGACTTTAGTGGAATTACTGCTATTCTTGTTGTTTTTGTATTCTTCTTTGGTGAACTACCTCCACTGGAGACCAAGCCTTTACCTTGTCCGTTAATGTCCTTTTTAAGGTTTATGTCCTTTTTAAGGACATTTGGACGTTGTCTATTTATGTAAGTTAGTCTTTATGAATTTTGACAAAATTGACGTAACATTTGTGTTTAATCTTTTAAACTGAAGTGCCCAAATAGTCTTTGCAGCTACATATGAGTCAGCAGCTTGGTCAACAGGCTATATTTCCTCTAAATTAAAGAAAAAGCTTTTTATCAGACATGTGGCAAAATAAACTTCCTTACTTGTTGTTTAACCAGGTGACATCATTCACCACTGAAAGTCTTACACACCACACAAGCAGCTCAGTAATGTAGTGAACTAGTGACAAATAAAAGTGGGACATCATCAGGACCATGCCTCAACATGTTTCAGAGATTACTGTCATCCAGAGTGTTCACCTTTACATTTCAGGCCCACACCCTCACCACAGGAACCACTCATCTGTTTACAGGTGAGAAAGAATTTTTTCCTTGTGACCAAATGTCTGCGAGCCACTGCCACAAGTCCTCCTGCAGGCTAAGGCTGGGTGATGGGTTCATATAATGTTTAACCTGTTTTCACCCACCTATTTTATGACCTTTCATAAAAGATTCTTAAATGATTTGCCCACTGTATTTTAAAGGTAGAAAGTGGCTGTGAAATGCTGAATGGGATCAGGGTTCCATGTGAAAAGGTACTGGAAGCACGTCTTCTCAAACAACATGGCAACAACAGTTGTGTATGCCTTAGTAATAATAATAATAGACCTGAAACAGTCAGCCACCACCTTGTGAATCATGCTCTTTGGCCTCTACCATCACCAGTTTGAAACACAAATGGGTGATTTTCAAATGATGTGTCAGACGATACTCTCAGAAACCAACATGAAAACAAAAATAGGCAATAACTAAGTTATTCCCAGACACATGGAGAATCTATTACAGCAACCACTGAAGCTGTTCTGAAGCTTTGTGGTGGGACAACACCTTACTGAGACTCTATGCAGATGTTTTTCTTGAACCAGTCGACTGTAGGTATTTTAAGATTTCAAAAGTAATCAAACAGATCCTGACTGCATCATTTGAAACCTGCTGGCCACAGGTCAAAGTGACATCACTGTCAGGTGTGGTTGCAGCTGCTATATGATCAGTGCCACTGGGTGGGAACAGAACAGACTTTAAACCTAAACAGGCCACTGCAACAACACTGTCCCATTTCTGACTCTGGAGCTTTGTTGATTCTAAAAACTAAAGAGTAAACTGAGTATTTCACCGTTGTGCAGCTTTACTGATTCTGCTACATTAACATAGAAATATTGCACATTTTAGCAGATGTTGTTATTATCTATGCAGATTTAGTTTGTATGGTGCATCATGAGAATTCATACAGAGGCTTATACAGAGCCAATCTTTACTAAATTCACTGCAGTAGCTTTTTGGACATTCAGAAACATGTTTTTTCTTATAGTAATTCTATTTTGGCTCTGTTTTTGGTCTCCACCAACTCCTGTGATATGTTCCACCATGTTCATCAGCTGCTGTATGGCACTGAACAGGTAGTGAATAGTTGGATTTTACAGTTGTTATTTTATGTTTTTCTGCTGGAAACAACAGTACAGTTTCAAACCACTCAGATTAACTCAGTGAAACTTGCTATAAGGCTTTGTAAATCTGAGGAGAGCTGCAGTTTCAGTTGATAATTCTTTATAATCACCCCTTTTATATTGTCATCTGATATCTTGTTATTATAACCAATATGATTATAGCCGTGTTAACCATTAGTTGCTTTGCTTTCCACCAACTCCTACTAAAAATACCTTGCAGTAAACAGTGGAGCTTACTATACTGTATTTACTAGTGCTTACTATTACTCAACTATATTTAGCCAAAAATAAGATGCTAATCTAGGACAAAGTTGTGATCAGAGTAATGCCCTACCGAGCTCTGTTGCTATGAGAGGAACTGCAAAGCTGATGCATAACATAAAGGTCTAAATATTTATTTAACCACTGCAACAAATACAAAATTACACTGTGATTATAATACAACATAACAGCATACATGCCACGAATGCTGTCCTTTGACCTACTGTATGATCCTCCTGCTGTAACTGCACCTAATCCTGATACAGTATCTATTCATCAGATTACCTATGCTATATACCTTTGCCAAATTAAATTGCTGCATAACTTTGTGTTGTAAATGCAGCTAAAGGCAAACTAGTTCTCCACACTGCATTGAAATCCTCACATTTTTTTACTGACTTACTGAGTGACTTACTTAACTGAAGATAAAGTAAAGTAAAGGGTTAATAAAGCACTTCCTCAAATACATGACAGCAGTAATGTAACCTTAGTTCACTGGCAGACAACGTATGAGACATACCACTGCCAAAACGCCTCCACAAACACGTATGGGCAAGCTTTGTGGTTGAATTAGTCAGTGGAATGTTTCTCATCTGGCTTGTTTCAGTCATTGTTTGGCACTGAGAAGGATGAGAAGATGAAAACTCCAGTAGGAAGATATTTTATGTGAAGTGAAGTCAGAATAGAACATGTTTAATCAGCACAGACCAGTAAACTGCTGTCATCACGCTGGACACGTAGCAGAGCACAAAAGAGAAGTAGGAGGACTGGCTGCACAAAACCTCATTGTTTAGACAGGGAGCTCGAAACATGAACCCCCCCTGTTGGAAAAAACAAGAATGTACGTCTCAGTTCAAATGAATGAGGAAGAAGATATATGTCACATTTAGTTTCCATCACTGAAGTGCTTCTGTGACTGAAAGGGAAGCAGAACAGTGGATATTTACAGTGTTTTCGTTTACCAAAAATGAGAAGAACGAAGAACCTGAGACTTTATTGTTGGTGTGGTTTGGTCTCGTCTCAAGAGACTCTCTGGGAGGTGGGGAGGGCCCCGTGGATTTCCTGTGACAATGGGAGAACCCCGCCTCATTTAATTTAACTTATTTATCATGCAGACACAAGTGGCATCTGCCTTATTGAGTAACTCCGGGAAAGAAAGTAAATAAGTGCATTCCCCAAACGGACTTAATCCTGTAGTCAGATTTAAAAAGAACTCAGTGCAAGACGAAGCATGTTGTCTCAGTCTGTGAGGTGATGAAACACAGTTTCTCACCAAGTAAATATAGAATTTGTGAAAAATGTTTCGCTCTAAGTGTGTGTGTGTGTGTGTGTGTGTGTGTGTGTGTGTGTGTGTGTGTGTGTGCACCAAACTCTTTTATTTCGAAAGGTTAATATTCTACAAGCTGCAGCGCAGCAGGAAGTGTTGTCAGCTCTGTGCTGCCATGTTTGTGTGGTGCAGTTTATGATTGACAGTGTGTTTTACTGACTTGCCTTTATAGTGCTAAATAGAAACCTTCGGTTTACCAACTCAAATCTGTCTGACTGCACCTGTCTTACTGTTTTATACTGTAACTGGACCGGTCGTGTGTGGGATGTGTGAGACCGCTCACCTAAACACCTGCTTTTTGATCTCGCTCACTTTTTCTGTTTCAGGCCAGATCACCACTTCCCCCTTGCTGGATGATTCCGTCATTAACTGGAAGCACCCACACAGTGACACACACACACACACAGTTAAAAACCCACTGATGTGACTCTGGAAATTTCAAGAATTTGCACTTACCACAAGGCATAAGTATATACATTAGTATATAAATACATTATTATATCATTCTTTTTGAGTCAACCGGAACATGAGAGCAGACCAATCATGGGTGAGAACGAATTTCCGCACGACTGTTCCTTGATTGCACAAGTGCTATAAAACAATTTTATTGACGTTGAAGTTCAAAGCTTTTCAGGTTTTACTGTAGCTCTTCTCATTTTACTTTTATAACATGCTGAACATGGGAGAGGGAATCGATAACAGGGAGCAGCTTCTAACTACACTGTTTTGGGTGTTTTATTACTGTATATGCTATATTTATGTATTGCATAGGCCTATCAATGCATTTATAATTCAAGCAGATAAACTTCCTTTGCTTTACACACAAATTAAATAAAGTAAAATGATGCATATGGTGTCATTTATAATGGTGCAGTCATAAAAAATGTGGGATTCTAAGTTTGAATATTGCACATATTGTAAACATGATTCAACTCCGGTGAGCTGTTGCATTACCTAGAAATAGATGATGATGTTCTTACATTGTTTCGCCACAATTCTGAAGAAATTTAGGAGGAAATCAACAAGTAAAAAGGGCAGTGCATAAAAATAACACACACACACGCTGTTTCACCTACGCAGTGTCCAGATGTGCACATTATATTGGTTTTATGTAGAACCTTTGACATGATTACTACTGAAATGTGTGTCTAACTCAAAACAAGAATTTCTTAACTTCTTATTATGCCAAACTAAAAAGTTTTTAAAGGGATGATTTAAAGTATAGTTTCAGTGAAGAATGTTCCTCCACTCCTTTTTTCTTGTAGCTGTGGCTGTAATTTTACACCATTCTGTATTTTCATGTTGAGGTTGAACCATCCTTTCAGGAAAAATATGCTTTCATTCAAAAGCAAACTAAAAAAGACACGAGCGGATCTGCAAATGAAACTAAACGCAAAAAAAAAGAAGTGCTCAAATCACAAAAAAGGTCCAAGTGGTGAGAACTGAAGTATTTTTCTGTTCACATTCAAGTTGCAATTTACAGAGTAAAAAACTAAAATGAATGAAGACCGGAGACGCCTTTGTTTGTTGTTATTAATAACATCTCTAGCTACAATTAACTTGTTCAGGTACCATTGCACCTACTGTCAGCTATGAAGAATTTCAAATATGAAGGGGATGAATAGATCTGTGTCTGCCTGCCAGGTTCCAGTTTGGGAAGGGCATCTCAAAGCTAACAGTCAAAACCTTTGGAAAGTCCTGTCCTCTCTAAAACATCTGCCAATATCACGCTTGAAATGATTTTATTGGATGAATCCTGCATCGCACCAAGTAAATTAATCATCACGTCATAAACTTTTTAATATATGTATAGATCTATTTCTTTAGTAATGAGTTCACTGTTGCTTGTTGCACGTCTTGTTTTACTCATGCAGCCCTTTGGCTCATTTAGAGTCCAAGCCCCAAACACTGGAGGGCATTGTACAGTCAAAACACTGGGTTGCTTGTTTCAAGCAATGATTTCATAAGGGCTTCAAAGCTGCTGTTTACAGTAGATACTAAATATTTATCTGC
>OMLM01020302.1:0-11023 GCA_900302695.1 Helostoma temminkii | reverse complement strand
TATTTATCTGCTGCCATCTGGTGGTGGTAGACCTGCACAGACATGATGCTCAGTCCAGCAAAACAGTATTTCTCAAAAATATCAAAAAGCAACATACCCCTGTTGAAATATTTAACCTATTGATCAGTGCAGGAAAGAGGATTAGAGCCACCATAACAATATTATCTGAGTTCTGACTTTAAACTCAGAGTTCTGACTTTAAATGTAAATGAAAAACAATTATTGTTTAGAGGCAATTGCTAAATTAATTTCTTACCATGCAATAGTACTAAAGGCAAAGAGGCAAATGCAGTTTATTTCTTTGCTTTGTTTTTATGAGTCATTAGAGAAAAGGAGGCTTAACACAAATATGTGGATCCAAAATGTATAGCTGCTTTGAAAATAGGTGTATTGTTTGCAAAATACGGTTTATTGAAATTATATTTTTATTTTTTGATTACATTTCAGGTAGATGACTTTTATTCATATACTCATGTACCCCCGTTTTATAATTATGTGCAATGAACAATTTGTTATAACTTTAAACAAACAGCATCGTAACAGGAGAACATACTTATTACACAAACACTGGGTATAGCCAATACAACAACTTCGAATGTCTTGAAAGAGAAAGAAATCCCTGGTGCGCTGAACGAGGAAAACAACAACAGCTGATGAAAAAAACATTGTGAAAGCAGTGAAGAAACCCCCAAAACAAGTCATCACAGAGGAGTGAAGGTATCACAATACATCATTCAAAGAAGAATTTATGAGAAGCAATGAGGAGACCAGAAAATAAGCATTAAAATGAAAGTTTGATAAAGTAAAGGTGAGCTCAATAATTTTCCCTTCAGGGGAAATCTGTAACACATGGTACTTCCTAAATCACAGACTGGGGAATTACTGCACTTGGTGGCATCACTGTAAAGTCAGGATAGAAACAATAGATAATTTCTGGCTTTATCTCGGGACTGATAAAAACATAAGACTGTCAGATGAAACTTAACAGGTTGATGTGATGAAAGAGGCAAGTATAAAAGCATCAAGCTAATAACTGTACCAAAAGTGTTGAAAAGGGTAAATGTTGAAAAAAAAACTGCTAAAATACCGCGTGACAGAGATGTTGGAGAAAAGAAATAAAGCAAAACGACAAAAAAAATAAGGACGTAACAATAGCATTAATGGGACTGAAGGAGGATCAGAGAAGTAAGAGGTGAAACCTTGACAAGAAAGGAAAAGCTGAGTAGGAAGAAAGAGCAAAAGCAGGTGTGAGACAACAGAAACATCTGCTAAATCCATAATCATATTTTTGAACATTTCAAACTTAGGGTACGCCTTTAGAGCATTAAAAATTACGTAAGACTTTAGTGAACTGTAAATTCATACATTCATACATCTGTAGTGCTGATCAGTCAAAGTTAGTTACTACATTTTAAATAAATCAGTGTTGCACCAGAAGCTGTAACGTCCAAAACAGTTTAAAGGAGAGAAATTTTGAAGGTTTAAGGTGCTGGATTTAGGCTCCAGTCTATAAAGTGTGGGTACTAATCCCACAGGTCACCATTTGCAATACTTTCGTGCTTTCGTTTGAGGGCAGTAGAGCAGTTGGTAGAAGGGTTGGCAGTTTGAAACCTGGCTTTTCCTGGCCATAAGTCAAAGTGTCCCTGGACAAGATACTTAACCTCCAAAATGTCCATAAACCCATTGAGGTCAAGTCAGTGCAGGTTCTAAGCCCAAAATTGGGAGAGTTGCATCAGGAAGGGAATCCAACATGAAAACCTGTGTGGACCGTTCTCTGCTGTGGCGCCCGTGAGAAAAAAAGACATAATTTAATTATTAATTAGTATTAATTTATTAATTTGGATTAATTATTAACTATTGTATTAATTTATTAACATGTCAACCATGGTCCATGTTACTTTTAGCTAATTGTTTTTTTCAGTCCAGTAACAAGATTTAAGTACTAAATTTAGTAAAACTCCGAGTGTATTCTGATATATGGCTTAGAATTGTAGTAAAACACACTGGTCAAATGGCAGAACTGACGTGGTGAAAGAAAAGGGAAATATTCTTTACGGGATTCTATGCCTTGGGTGTCACTTTCATTTCAGTTTTAAAGTAAAAAATTACTGAGAACACGATTCCTTAGGCATAATGACAAGGGATTTCCCACGCTCGTTAATCTTAGTGAGTGTTAAAAGGAAAAAGAAAGAACATGACACTGAAGCGGGAGTGGCCAGATATTTGCCAAAAAAACATCCAACTTTATACAGAACTGAAACATGTGAACATGTGTAGTTTTGGAAAGAATCATGCAAATCACATGCAAGTCACCTTTAACCTGAAGCTACTCTATTATTCCCCAGAATGGTTGTTGTTTTTGTCTTTAGTGAGCAGCAGAGGTTGAACATTGACACTGGCCCATGCAGTAAATACAGTGCCTATAAAAGTATTCACCCCCTTGGATGTTTCACCCTTTTATTGACATTATAAATCACTAATGGTCAATATAAGTTGGCGATAACAAAAAAAATCAGAAAAATACCTCATTAATGTCAAAGTGAAAACAGGTTTCTACAAAGTAATGTCCATTAAATAAAAATGTGTACAGTGAAATCAGTGTTTGCATTAATATTCACCCCCTTCAGGTCAGTATTTAGTAGATGCACCTTTGGCTGCAATCACAGCATGTAGGTCTCAGTTAGACTTGCACATCTGGACACTGAAAGTTTATACTATTCTTCCTTGCAAAACTGCTCAAGCTCTGTCAGGTTGTGTGGGGATCGGGTGTGAACAGCCCTTTTCAAGTCCATCCACAAATTCTCTGTTGGACTGAGGTCTGGGCTTTGACTCAGCCACTCCAGATCATTCACCTTGTTGTCAGTAAACCATTTCTGTGTAGCTTTCGCTGTATGCTTTGAGTCATTGTCTTGCTTAAAAACAAATCTTCTCCCAAGCCTCAGTTGTCTTGCCGACTAAATAAGATTGTTCTCCAGGATTGTCCTCTATTTTGCCTCATTCATCTTACTCTCTACCTTAACAAACTTCCAGGTAGCTGCTAAGCATCCCCACCACCGTATTTCACAGTGGGGATGTTGTGTTTGTGGTGATGTGCAGTGTTTGGTGTCCAAACATAGCATCTTGTCTAATGGCCAAAAATTACCATTTTGGTCTCATCAGACCAAAGAACCTTCTTCCACTTGATCATGGAGTCTTTCTCTTGCCTTTTGGCAATATCTGGACCTCTGTTGGATTAGGTCAGTCGTTTTAAAGGGGGTGAATATTAATGCAAACGCAGATTTTACCATACATATTTTTATTTAATTGACATTACTTTGTAGAAATCTGTTTTCACTTTGACATTAATGAGGTATTTTTCTGTTTTTTTATGTCAAAGTCACCAACTTATATCGACCACAATTGATTTATAATGTCAATCAAAGGATGAAACATCCAAGGGGGTGAATACTTTTTATAGGCACTGTATGCTGTAAAACTATGAGCTAATTTATAGTAAACAGGTTAAAAACTGCTACTTACTGAGTTGATTTTACACACTGAGATAATTTCTAATTAAAGACTAGATATACTGCTAAAGTCCTGGATGTAGTGGTTAGCACTGTCTCCTCACAGCAATAAGGTCCTGGGTTCGATGCCAGGGTCTTTCTGTGTGGAGTTTGCATGTTCCCCCCTTGTCTGCATGGGTTCTCTCCCAGCACTCCGGCTTCCTCCCACAGTCCAAAGACATGCAGTCAGGTTAATTGGGTTGTCTTTGTCTATATGTGGCCCTGTGATGGACTAGCAGCCTGTCCAGGGTGTACCCTGCCTCTCGCCCGTATGACAGCTGGGATAGACACCTACAGGGACTAAGCGGTTCAGAAAATGGATGGACGGAAGCTAAAGTCCAGCCAGTAATGCAGAATATCACTGCCACCTATTTACAATCTGCAGTATCAATAAAATATCAATTAAAGACATAGATTTTGTCTGTAGATATTAACACAACAACATTGTTTTGTCCATCAATGAAGGAAAATGATGAAAGACAGTCCCTTAATTGCTTTAATTAACACTGCATAAGAGTAAAAGAGCTGTAATTTATTTAAAAGTATAATGACATAAAATTATCCAGGCGTCCATCCATCCATCCATCTTCTGAACCACTTAGTCTCCGTAGGGGTCACGGGTGTGCTGGAGCCTATCCCAGCTGTCATACGGGCCAGAGGCGGGGTTTATCCAGGCATAACATGCATAATAAGGTGATAGATGCAGATATAAGAAGTTTACAACACAGCATGGATAAACTAGAAAGTCAGAGAAAGAAGTGAGTTTGAGGATGAAGCTGTTCTCGTTTGCAATGTACAGCTCAACTCACACCACTAGATGTCAGCTCCTCTCTGTCTGTACCTCACTCAGTTTTAATTGAATGACAGACCAGCATGAGGTCATGCCCCACTTCTCTCTCTCTCTCTCTCTCTCTCTCTCTCTCTACCAACCCCTCCTCTCTCAAACAGCCAAAATAATAAAATGCTGACTTCTCAAAGTATCATGGGTATTCCTGTTTCAGCATAACAGAGAGAGAGAGAGAGAGAGAGAGAGAGAGAGAGAGAGAGAGAGCGCGCGAGAGAGAGAGAGATAGAGAGGAGGGGGAAATAAAAAAAACTCTGGTTTCTAACTGCTGGTTTTGCTTTGCCGAGGGGCTTCAGTGCTGCACGTCTGTGAAGGTAGGTGTGAGGCTGCCTCCTTCTGTCTCTGTCACTGTGTGTGTTTTAAATAGGATCGTTCCAGTATGTGTTGCTTATTTATGCTGAAATCTTTCCATCTGGGTTTTTCTGTTTGGGGCTCCTACTCTCGTTTGAGAGTGAGAATCTGGTCTGTGGAGAAGCTTTAAGTCCAGTATGTGCTGAGGTTAAGCCGTCCAGTAGCTGTCCATTGCTGTGCAGTTAACTTGTCACAGGGGATTTGGAGATGCTGACCAGATCAGCAACTGAGAAGTTCATCCTCTGCCTGCACATTCCCTCCAGTTAAGACCCATTACTGTCTGACATTTTTATATTTGTCAATATATTTAATTATATTTTTGAGCCTAAAGATAAAGTAGCGCCTTTGCTCTTACTGTACATTTGACTTTATAGTGGGTTTAGCTGTGTTACACTGCCAGGAACGGTTGCTGAGGTCTGTGTGTCTTAGAAAAATCTTTTCTGCATTGTAGCAGTTGAAAACAGGCCTAGATATTTTCAAGCAAAGTCTATGAAAAGTTGTTCTCAGGTCTCAAAGTGGTGCTTTAACACAGTCTCAAGGAGCAACCCAACCCGGGGAGGTGTCAGTAGCTGCCTGGAAGTAGCTGACTTGTGAAGCTAAAATTAAGCTGAGGGCTGATTTGGAATTTTACACTTGGGCAGGAAGACGTGGAGGAGATGACCTGTGAACGGTGACAAATCTTCTGAGCTGTTGGTGGCAGAATTCAAAGCACCTCTTCGCAACAGGGAAAAAAAACTGAAACTATAATAAATGAAGATATTTTTTGCACCAGTAAGAAAAAACAAAGTGAAATCTGAGCTGAAATCATTTCGGAGCATGTGAAATTCACTGTGTAATTTAAACCTGTGTTATGATATTTGTACTGTTGTGCCGCCTCAGTGCATCACTTCACATCAGTGCAGAGTTACTGCATCTGCTTCACATTAAGGAGAATAAGAAATCGCACAAACACTCAAAGAGTGACTCACGGTTTTACTGCATCTATCCGCAAAACCATTCACATTCATTTACAATCCCACTCTCGTCTTCTCTACACAATCAAGATGTCAAAGTCTACAAATGACTCCATGATCAGTTAGTGAATCACAAACCATGACAACTCTGAATGATTTAACTGCTGTGAACAAAGTGCGTATGTTTGGAGGAGCTACACAGATGGCTGGAGATGGAAGGTCAACAGGCCAGCTGCTTAGGATACCATGGGATTTTTGACATTAGTTGAAGTTTTTCACAATGGAGTCGAGTTAAAGTTCATATTTTAGACTTATGTTTGCTTCTGTTGTTGCCTGTACAACAGATAGACTCTCAGGTCAGAGTTCACCTTAGTTCAACTTTGACTGAAGCAAAGTGAGAAGAAGCTCAGATGCATCATAGACATTTTTAATGTAATTTATCACCATTTTTAGTGCATGTTTTGAATTTGGCATCACTCTGATCAACATTTAGTTCAGTATAGGGTAAACCTGCATACACCAGGGCCTGGTCACATCAGGACAACAAGGTTTTAAAAGCTCCTGTAAGCTCACACTTTTCTTATTTTTTACTATATGAATATAAATCTCTGTTTTTGTACATACAGAAAGTATAAGCCTGTCCTCTCATGACGCATTTTATTAATGGGCTCTATTAATGGGTTTTCTGTTTGATTAATTAAACCTAAATTAGAGAGCTGTAATTGTCTCAGGAATATGTAAAAACATTTATTTACTGTTTGGATGCTAATAAAAAATTCTGTCCTTACTTATGAAGAACAAGTCAGCAGGTGGTAACGTAAAACTGAAAAATAAAGTTTACACAGTTTAAAGAACATTAGACATTTTTAAAGTCCTCTCATGCCCATGTAACCAGCGTCGACTCATGTCTTGTCAGCCACTAAGACAGCAGCTGCATGTTTAGGAGGTGGCTGAGGTTTAAACTGGAAAAAGAAATATCCAGAGCCAGCTGGTGGTGGCAGGTGACAACCACCACTCTGCGCCACTCGCAGTCTGTTTTGGTTCATACAGAAACCCCACTGGGACTATCGGGGACAGATGCACATTCACAAACATCCAGCATGTTTCCAGTGTGGTCAGCAGATTCCTGAAATGTTTAATGTGCCAAATGAAATGTCAAAACAAATGAAA
Organism: Helostoma temminkii; assembly: GCA_900302695.1. Taxonomy (NCBI): domain Eukaryota; kingdom Metazoa; phylum Chordata; class Actinopteri; order Anabantiformes; family Helostomatidae; genus Helostoma; species Helostoma temminkii. Next base: position 4,160 of record OMLM01020302.1, on the reverse strand, counting down.
ACAAGATGTTTAGCTTGTCAGTTTGTCACATTATCAGGGTGCAGGTCTCTCATTTTTTATATCTACCTACAGATGCATCATGAAAACAAAACTATACCTGACTAATATGTAGTTCTCTGTACAGTAACAGAAGAGGAAATGTACTATCGTTGGACTCATAAACCAAAATGAGTGTGTGAAAGTATTATATTCCTCAGGATATTATATTCTACAGTTGTCTGAGCTCTGTCTCTTAGCTCAGATGTCACGAAACAGCCATGTATTTAACTCAACAATAAGCGAGGCTCAAAGGCTTCACTGCAGGCAAATCACATGAGCTTTGTTTGAAACGAAGCCTTGGGTCACATTCACTCCTCTCTACGTGATTTAGAGAAGAGAAACTCTAACAGAGCTCTGTCTGAAATAATCTTATTTATTAAGTAAACATAAATGCATAAATTAAAATGCATTGTTTTAATATAAATAATTCAAGAGCGATGTTGCAAATATTCAGTCCGTAATCAGATGCAGTTTTAAATGAGTGTCTCACTACAAACTGCATAAAAAATATTATAATAATACACAGTTTAAACCATCATATAATATGTTTTTATTTTTTTAACCCTTTAGTATGGTGGCCAGTAAGGTCAAAACACAACAACAAAAGAGAAAATGCAACGATAAAAGATAAAACATTTTCCATAATTTTGTTGCTCTGCTTCCTAAAACGTTGTTTTGTTTCCTGAAAATGTGATTTGTTTTTGTGTTTTCTCTTTTGTTCTTGTTGTCATGTTTTGTGAAATATTGTTGTGTTTTCTTTTTTTGTTGCCTTTTATTCAATCAAAATGCAACCTAAAAAAAGACATTTAGTGAAATGTTGTCATTTGTTGTTTTGTTTTTTTAAATGTTGTGTTTTTTCCATTGTTGTTGTGGTTTGCACCTCCAGGCCACCGTAATATAGTCTAAGTTTATCATCCATCTGGTCCTTTGAGCTGCAGATTTCTTCCCTATCATCCTTTAAATCTTCTCCGTCTTTCTTGACACTCTGTGTGATCCAGTGCTTGTGTCACTGGCTTTACACGTTAGAGCTACACAGCGTGTGACCGGTGGTGTTCAGCCTCACAGGAACATGTTTTACCAGATGTTTTACTTATCTAGAGGTTTGCAAACTCTGCTTATATCCTGAGTCAGTGTGTGTACAGTATGTGTGTGGGTCTGCTGTGTGACCAGCTACTCCAGTCAAACAGGTGTTACTTTGAGGAGAAGAAGAAGAAGAAGAGGGTTGGGGTGATGTATTTTTAGCAAAATCTAGCATCATTGTCATAGAATAATTCAGACGAGAACCATTTTTATGGCAACCAAACCTCTGTGTGGTAATAAAAGAAACCTGACCGTTCAGCTGTGCTTTGTCAGGATTTTAAGCTGTTTTACTTGATACAAGGAAACCAAACTATGGTTTGCAAGATATTCAGTTCTACATTAAAGGAGATTTATTAAAACTTAAAAATATTTTTCTATACATTTGTCAGTGTGTTTTCATTTTCACGGTAAGAACCAGCCACGCATTGAAGACGATATGACTGATAACTATACTATAATATGTTACGTTTGCACCTTAAAAATGTATCACTAAAACACTACTATGCTATGCTGATTCACATCTAGACCCTGAACTTTATGTGAATGGCAAATCACGGACATTTCATTCATATGAAGCTTATACATGTTAGTTATTTTCACATGTTCATTTTACTGCGCATTAACGGAATAGCAGAAGAAGAGTTTTCTGCATTGTGTTTTTTTTTCCTTTAATGCTCAGCAGGAATTTAATGTTCCTACTTTGTTTCAGTCTAATTCCAATCTAGTGTTCTGATTTGAGAAAATAAATTAATAACCAGAAGAAATGTATATTAAGTATCTACGATTTCAACAGCAGCTAAAACCTAATGCAAGAACAATATTTTCCTCTGATTTGAAGTGGAGTAAAAGTGACAGTAATAAAAGAAATCCTCCATAAAAACAAGTCCTTAAAATTGTACTTAAGGACAATACTTGAGTACTGTAAATGTACTTGTAACCAAGAAGCAGAGGTTTTAAAATTACGCAAACTCAGTACTCAACTAAAAGTGCAAGTATTTGCCTAGAAAAGTACTCTACTACAAGTACAAGTATCCTTTAATTTCTCTACACAAATAAATATACTAAGTACAATAGTACTCCATTAAGAAAACCAGTAGCCAGTGTTAATGTAGAGTGGTCCAGATTAGTTTGACAAATATGTAACTCAAAACTGTACTAGCACAGTAAAGTGAGTAAATGTACTTAGTTACTTACCACTTATCCTTATATTAATGTATTTCCTACTAGCAGAAGTAGTGTAATGCTGAATAAGCCTTTAATTATACTGATGGAGAAATACTTGAACTTTTGTTGCCATCACAGCTCACAGATGGTCATTTGTGCAGACTGGCTGAGTGAGGCACACTCTGTGACCTGTGACCCGTTTCCTTCTCTGGACAAGTTGGGATGAAACACTGGACCTAATAGCCGCATAAATACATAGCAGAGGTTCGGCATACGTATGTTATGATTGTATCAGACACTTTTCTGTGTGCAGATAAGTTTGGGGTGGGTCCACTACTATATGAACAAGTGTCCGCCAGTGATAAATAAAGGATTCACTTTACGCCCTCTCTCCATTCTGCTATTCTTGGTCTCTTAGTGTGTGATGAGCAAAGGGTTTACAGTTACAAAGCTTTCTCCTGCTCTGCCTCTTCACCTTTTAAACTGCAGTGCTGCAGTGCTCGTGTCTTTAAGGTGAAAATGAAGCTTATGTAAAGGTGCGAGCTGGAGGCTGCTGCACCAGCTCTGTTCTCCTGAGCACTGCAGATTTATTACTGGAAATGTGCTATTATTATCATCATTACACTGGTGAAGCGCTCTGGACCAGGCAGGTGATAATCTCAGCGATCATGAAACCGTTTCAAAAGGACAGTGGGTTGCAAAGCGCAGGGCGGAGAACCCCCCGTGGTTCCTGCCAGGGGTCTGGGGGTCCCCAGGTGGAAAAAGGACTGCGTGCTTTATATGGTTTGAAAACGTTGTGATGTCTGGTGTCCTTGACACTAAAGTGTTCAATGTGACCTAAAATGTCCTCAGCTGGATGTCAACTATACATTACAATCATAAAACTAAATATGTGAAATAACTAAAAATTCTAAAAACATTGAACAAAGTTTGCAGGATTAAGTTTCAGTGTGTGAAACTAATTATTTAAAATTAATTATAACAAGGTTTGATTAATTACTATTTTGATCAAGGGTTTCAGGTTACAGGCCTCAGCACAGAACTGAGGACCATTTTCTGGTAATGCCGTCATATTAACACAATATAACATAGTTCGTATGATGCATTACACACATAATAAGACATGCTATCTTGAGATATATTAAATTTATTGTAATAAAACAATACAGTACAGGACAAAGCAATATTAACATGATAAAAGATGCACAATGCAGTAACACAGTAGTGAGATACACAACAAATGTGACACAATACTAATAAATCTCAACACAATTCACTGTAAACACTTTCAGATGCAACATAATATTACATGACAACATGGTTCAGTGCGATACTGTATTGTTTATTGTACAGCATAGTGCATTATTATAATATTTATTATCATAAATATTTATTACATCCAGACACCAATAAATAAGTATATAAACCTTCATTCTGATTTCCCCATCCTCTCTCTCTCTCTGCCCTCTCTTTCTTTGCCTCACAGTGACCCTCTCTCCCAGGGGTGTGTAGCTGTGTGTATGTGTGAGTGTGTGTTTATGTGAGCCAGAGCCTCAGGAGCCATGTCGGATCCCAGGGACATCGACGAGGATGCCATCCTTAGGGGCCTCAGTGCGGAGGAGCTGGATAAGCTGGAATATGAGCTACAGGAGATGGACCCCGAGGTACTGAGGAGCGCTTGGTTTGTCTTAACCAGCCAGGTGGTCAGCTCATCATCACGAGGGCCAGTGATCAAAAGAAGTGTGAAATTCTCAACCCCTAACAGCAGCGTTGCCATAACAAATATTCTTTAATTTAAGCAATAGACATTTAGTCATTTAGTCATTTGGCAGACGCTTTTATCCAAAGCGACTTACAAGTGAGGTACAAAGCAAGCA
>OMLM01020300.1:69108-102363 GCA_900302695.1 Helostoma temminkii | reverse complement strand
GGACTAACATACACACATAGTGAGTTGTGTATACGCATGGAAGAAACGCTTAATGTAACACAAAATACATAGTCACATGCACAGGAAATATTAAACCTCAAACATCTACGAAAGATATATAAACACACAAACATGCAAAGGAAAGCCTTGTACACAAGACGAGCATTCATGGATACAGGAAACGCTCAACCACACACACACACACACACACACACACACACACACACACACACACACACACACACACACACACAGATCAGATCTTATAAGGCCTCATGAAGACAAGTGCTCTATCAACAAGTCTAGCTCTGGTATCGTTTCCTTCCTGAGGTTCACCGCAAACATTACAGACTATCTGGCTCCCTCACTACATGGCAGGGTTTGCTAACGGGGTGGCTAGTTTGGTGGGAGGTAGTGGACTGAATACCCAGGTGGTTTGGGATGGTTGAGAAATACACACATACACACATAAAAGGGCTGCAATAACGAATGCAGAGAGACGGGATGTGCACGAAGAAACACACAAAGACACGACGTGCCAACCTGCAGCTCTGCACAAGTACACACACTTAGGTGGAGGGAAAACCCAGAGGGGAGGATGAAGAGATTAGTTTATCATTCGTGGTGCTGACAGATGCTGTTGATGTGTGACCACAAACCAAACAACCATCAATCTCTTCTCTGCAGGAGAAGCTGGACGGTGAAGAGTTTTACATATGAAGGTCTAAACACTCAGGAGTATTTAGCTAAGTTAGAGGCGGCACACACACACACTGCTCTGGAAACGCCTAAGTGGGGTTATTCATCAGAAAAAGAGCAGCTGTGGGCTTTGCTGTAAGTTGACAGTGTAAGAGGAAATTCTGTTACATCCACTTTAAATGTGGAATGTAGAGGAGGGTATGAGATCAGATGTGGGATTGATGTTGCCCTTTTGCTGTGGAGTGGGTGTGTGTTTATATGTGCAAGCAGGTTTGGGGAATCCTGTCATGTGATGTGTGGACCGTAAACTGAACGCACCGGATGTTTACCAGCCTGCCCGGTTTGTGATGCTTAAAAAGCAAAATGGACACCAAATAGAGCAGAGGAGAAAAACATGTAATGTCATTATCTGTCCAGGTGGAACTGGTCATGGACACAAACACAATTAAGAAAAGAAACACAAAGTAGTAAATGTATCCACAGCCACTTATGGTCACGTGCTCGTATCTATCACTGGCTGTAGCTACAGCCACATAAATCTGAGGCTGAACTCATCTGTAGCTATAAATAAGCGTGCCAGAAGCAGCTTCCTTAAAAAGTAGACTCCGCAAGTGTAGTGATGCAGAGTGGAGAGGTGCTTCTGGGATGCGTTGAAGCACACCTAGTGTGATCACAAGCATCGGCAGGAGTGTCCGCTCCAGCTGTGGCTACTGCTGATGGTGGGTTTAGAAGCTAATGCTACATCAACTTTAATTTTTTCAGCTCAAACATGAACACAATGATCAGCAATTGATTTAGTTTTAACATTAGCTTAGGTACAGAGTAGCTTGTTTCTTAGATTACCACAGCTGTCTAAAAATAAGTAGCTCCAGACCCAAATGCAAAAACATGACAAGAGGTGAAGCGAGTAAAGGAATAATATTAATATTAATAATAATAATAATAATAATAATAATAATAATAGATACAGTAATCAAAACTACAGTTTTCTTAGATTTCAGACCACTGGCAGCAAGTGGCTCTGGATATAGCCAGTTATAGTCATGGGCTGTGGCTGTAGTTGGAGCTCGGCCTCCCTCTAAACACAGTGTTGGATAAATCATGTGGTCACTATGAAGGTGTGGCTATGATGTTTTTTATTATCAGTTTTTTTTATGGACTGTACTAATAAAAACTTCACATAATTTTAATAAAGAAAAAAAATTCTTTCTTTCTTTATTTTTTTGTATTCTCCCGTAAATTTTATAATAAGATTTGTTAACATATTTCATAAAAAATAATTATTAAATAAACTACATTTCCTGTTAATGTGCTGTGAATGCCTCAAACCATTTAACTGGACATGGAGCTTAGAGCAGGACAAGTCTTATAGTACAGTAAATCACTTATTAAAGGTGAAGCACAGTTAAAGGGACTGAAATATCAAAGTTTGTGAGACAGTAAGTCCCTGTCATCAGTTTTCCATGGACCTGCTACCAACTCATACTCAGCCTTTGCCTTTTCTTATTTGCAGTTCTTATCATGTCCTTTGGACCCCCCCTCACCCACATACGTTATATTAACAAGTGGTAAAAAGAAAAATAACCACTGAGCATCATGGTAAAGCTATGGAGCGAATTTGATCTTTTAATCCATACATGCCTTTTTTGCATGTTCCATATGTCGGCATCTGCCTGGATTCCTGCATATGTCCCTCAGTGTGTGTCCGGCCACAGCAACACACGGCCTAATGTTACAGGCGGAGAGGAAGGAGCGAGCTCCCAACACGTCTGCGTGGTGAAAGCACCTCTTCAGCACACGGCAGCTGTTCGCATTTCCTGCGTATTGGATGTCGAGCGGTGGCTATCGCTCAGTGGCTGAGTGCATTATTAACAGATGGACTATCCCGCTCTGCGCTAATATTGGGAAACAGGAGAAATGTGGACAGCACCGTGGACGCACACATCACAAGCCTTGAGCAGCTGCTGCTGCTGCTCAAGATTGTGTGTAGCTTTGTGTCGCTCACTGTGCCCTCTGTGTCAAGGCATTAGACTGTATGCCAGTCTTTTGCATATTAGGGTATATGGTGTGTGTTGTTCAGCAGTGCTGCATGTGTGGGCCAGCTATGTGGCAGAACAATTCCCCTTTGACCTTATGGCTGTTTCATTGATTCCCATGGAGTGATTTGATTACCAGTAAATGCATGACTGTCAGCACGGTACATTCAGCTGCAAGCAGGCAGTGGGATGACACTGTCTGTGCTGTCATATTTAATTTCACGTTCAAGATAAAGGGCTGTTGCGGCAGCTTCAGTCAACCTGCTGATACAACACAATGATGTATTGTTTTGTTACATGTAACTTTATAACCCAAGTTTCCCAAGTCCAGTAACTTCAGAATAGAGTAGAATAGCCTTTGTTGTCATTGTACATCATGTATACAATGAAACTGGATGAGCTCTTGGTGCAAACAATGCAGTAAAATATATAAAATATTAATAGTATAATAAAATAAACGCGCATGTCCCACACTAATCATCATTTATTACGTATTGTAGCACCTGCTTCATGTCTGATTAGCAGTATCAGTATTAAAAGACGACTAAGGTCAACACTTTACGCCGCAAAAACAGGAAGCAAAACCAAACAGCTGATAAAACCTGCAAAATCAAGAATCACAACTTGAATAAGAATCACTGAAATAATCCAAATATCCAAGTTTCTTTATCTGTTCCTAGGCTGCTTAACCTGGCATACAGTCACTGGCAAAGGATGACTCATTACAGCCTCTTCATCTTTCTAACCTTTCTTTGAGCCTTCTCTTAGCCATTCGTCACCTGGGTATGTAAACACAACCAAGCACTTCCTCCAAGTTGCTGTTTCTAAACTAGGTACTCATTGAGAGGGACATAAACCAGGCTACTTCCTGTGTACTTCATGCAACTTATGATGGCACAGGAACTACACCAAGGCCAGGTTTATTTGAAGTGTCTCCTGCCATTCGAAGACGCATTTGTTAACTCAGCCAACCATCAAGTGTCCCGGACAGTGGAACGGTACCCTTAGAGCAAACCTTTCCACTGCTTTTAAAACAAACAGCTGTAGCAGAAGCAGACGGACGGTATTCAGGGGAAATGAATGTTTAATAAAAGCCCCTTTATGCCATAATGTCAACTTCTGGGAACTGTTAAATCAACTGTTAAATCAATCCAGTTGCCTAAAAATGATGTTTCTATACAACTAAACAACAAACACATATTTGTTTTTGTATGCAATACAATTGCAGCTGGTTTATATTTTCTATTAACATAACAGTGAAATTAACAAATGACTAAAATATGTTGAAACAGAACATAAATCATCACCGCATATTTTTTCCAACCAAAATATTTCGTAGTACAGCATCCAGTTTTCAGCCAAGAGCTGTGACACACAAAGCTGATTGTTGGCTGTTGGCCAGTGTTGGGCCAGGATCACTGGCACCAGTCACCTCTCTGACTCGCTGTCCAGTTTAGTGAATCACTGTATGAGAAGAGAAATGGACCCCAGGGCCTCTTACAAATTCTTATCAGGCTTTTTGGCCCAGATAAAGGTGACGCGATATCTTTGATAATATTCAGCACCGTTGTACAACACCCATTTTGTCTGACTACAGCTTATTAAAGTTGGTAATGGGTGTATTTAGGCACTCATATATAGGTTATAGGTTTACATTTGAAGCAAAATCAATTTGTTGTGTATTTCAGAGCTTTTCTTGCCTGGACAAGACCACATGAAGGACTCCATCTTCCATCCATCATTTCCAGTGGAGAAAAAGTGCTTTATTCATAAAAAGTCCTGACTCTCGAGGTCGGACGGACACAAAACACTCAATGCACAACTGAGGCGGCAGCGTCTTTGCCACATGTTTATATGTTGTATATGATAAATCACATCTGTTTGTCGTTCTCATGTATTCATTGTGAAAGTAAGTTTCATACAAGTGTTATAATCAACTTAATTTAATGAGTTGAGTGAACTCTAAGATCAGTCAGAATAGCAAGTGTGTTTAAGTTCTGACAATAATAATACAATTTAAGTTGTATTAGCTTAAAAATATCAAATGTGTTAATTACAAAGAATTGACAGTGTACCATTTTTCCTATGTTTACATTTATGTTTGTTTTAAAGATTTATATGAGTTATATTGTGCTTTACTGTCTCTTTTTGTCTCAGAAGCAGTCGCCGATGTTTTAACTCATGCTAGAAAACTGGAAGAAGCGACTTCATAGTTACAGAGTAGTGGAAGAAAGGCCAGCATAATCTATTTGTCTGATGTGAATGGTCTTATGTGCTGTTTATGTTTTCACATAAGTGTGTTCAGAAGCTGAAAAATACACTCGTCACCATCTAGACAAATTATCAAGTTGACAATGGAATTTACACTTGAGTTCTGCTCAAGGTTTAGAACTAATGAACTAAAAATCATCACAACATGCACAGAAAAGTGAACGTGTGGAGTGAAGAGACTGTGTTGTGCAGAATTTTAAATGCATCCTGTATGTTTGCCATCTACTACCACTCTGCCTCTTTCTGCTACATATTATGTGGGTCATTTTGGAGCTTTAATTGTCATCTTTTATCTACATGCCAAAACAGTTATATAACCAGATAAGTGCAGATCACTCTCTGCCATCTACATAAACAGCCTTTTCAGGAGACCTAATATGTCTTGTGGCCTGTAGGCATAGAAACAGCGCTGTCAGGGTAATAACTGACTGAATGAAGGTCTGAGTCCGATGCTGGCAGAGTTGTGGTTAGTGAGTCCAGAGTCCAGTGCCAGCAGCCCTCTTGCTGCTCTGAGAGCCTGCCAAATCATAACCCTCCTTCAACAAATGGAGCATGACACAGGCATCCACCGTTGCGAGTGTGGTGGCGCCGAGGTTCGACCCTGCCGGGCCTGGTCTGTCTCTGTCCCTACTTTGCACAGGATCTAGAGCTCATACACAAGTGTCAGCTGGACACTTAACACGCAGTGTGTCAAGGCCAAACGCAGCAGCATATGTCAGCATGAGGAATTTTCTCTATAGCTTCACACTTAACAAACAGAATATTGTAAATTCCTGCACAGTTAGTAGTAATGATCAGTAAGATCGGTCATTCTGATTGATACATTGCATGATGTGTTCTATACACTCATTAAAAAAGAAATACCTATAGAACTGTAACTATAACTGCTTAAGAACTGATATAGTGTGTTTATAGTGTGTCAATTTAATTCAGTTTATTTCTGTAGCTCCAATTTACAACAAAAGTAATTTCAAGACACTTTACAATATTTAAGGTTTAAGACGTTACAGAATTTAACAATACAACTATATGGAATTATATAGAAAAGAACAAATCCCACTTGAGCGCTCCCACTTTTAGTTTTTGGAAACAACTTTCTTTTGTGCGGGATAAATAAATAAAACATTTGTCAAATACAAATATCACTGATTGACACAGAGAGTTTGCAAAAGTGTGTTCTATCATTTCAGCTCCTGCTTTTCAGAGCAGATCAAATCCCTGCACATTAAGCCTGCCTTGCATGGGGCAGGTGAGTTGACTGTAATTACAGGTTTTAGCAACACTGGGGGAGTAATCCCACCACCAGGCCAAATGGATAATTGTTTGCTGTGGAACAAGGTGATTCCTGAACAATCGGGTGATTTGGAGTTCACCTGATCTCCAGCTGTTACAGAAGTAGGACCTGCCATGATGCAGAAGACTTTTCAGTCAAACAGACACGTCTTTGTTCCTCTACACCTGTTGTTTTTTCCATATATGATTATGTAAAGTATGTCTCTTTTGGTTAGACCCACAGGTTTTCAATTAAAGTATCATTTAGCATTTTCCCACATGCAAATTAAATTAATTTAGAATTTTAAAAAAGCATAGCTGCATTGTGTTTCACCTGTGACGCTGTGTATGGTGCCAGTTTTAGATTTAATTTGGTGTAATTACCTCAAACCATGTTCAAGGCGTATCATTCCAAGCACTCATGTCCTCAGACCAGTGTGTCGTGCTACCAAGCATCACGCTGATACTCGCAGTATTTATGGCTAAATTTAAACTAAGCCGTGTTCCTCTGGGATGCAGCAAGATTCCAGATACATTTAGCCTTTTTTTAACATTATCTTATATTCAACAGCTGCATTCCTATTTAGACCCAACACAAGGCCTGACATGATGGGCTCAGCACGGTCAAATCTATCTTGTACCAGTTTCCATTCCACCTTGAAGATCACTATACTCACAGCAAGTGAAACACATGGTTCCTGGCAGATTTGGTGGGTTTATGCCAAGTCCTGCTGCTCCAGGCTGATTGGTTTATCCCTCATGAGGCATGTGACTGTGGTGAATCCTGCTGTGTGCCCTCAGACCACATATGCAGCCACCAAATAGACAGATTTCTCTTCTTAACAAGTCTTTGGCTCCCGTGCAGAGAGATTAGTGGGGAGAAGAGACGTGAGAGAAGAATGAGGTAAAAGAAGCAGCAAAAGAGACACAGTGTCAAGAGGAGACTTAAATCAAAGTTATTATTCCCATGTTTGCATAAGGGTTAGATGTGAGTGACGGCAATTTGTCAGATCCACCATTTTATTACAGCTCACACGTTTGCAGCCATTCATTTTATTATCCGCGCAGAGCCCTTGCCTTTCTATTACACACGTCTTTGTATTATTTGAGAAAGCTCTTATCAGCGAGCTGTGTGCAGTTTGCTTAGAGAATTTGTGGGTGCTGAAGTTTTGCTTCTGCTCACGGCCATTTGGAGCCGCCAGTGTGAAAAGTAGTAAACTATAGAATAAAAGAAGCTTCAGCGAAGTGTTGGAAGGGGAAGAAGATGCAGAGATGTCAAGAGAGAAGTATAGTGAAAGACAATGGCACAAAAGTGTGGACAAGAACGGAAAACAAGAATAAACACATAGCAAAAGTAAGGTGGTTGTTTTATTTGGTCCAGTTTGGGTCACATATCGTGTGTGTTGACATTACTGCAGTTTTTTTCTCATCTTAGGGCATAAAAATGCAGCACTATGACATTTCTCATAGAGACAGTAAATTTTAGTGCTTCGGTGTTTCACTTGTTTTCTGCATTGTTGGATGTTGTTAAGGTGCAGTAGGTCACAGCTCATCCTCATCTTTTGTATAAAGATCATCCAAAATTTAGAGCTAAGACACGAGGGTGTATTGTAAAATAAAACCTGTAGTGCACTGCTTTCTCACTATTTCATGCAGTATTGTGCTTTAAGAAAAAAGGAGTCGACTATTGCAAAATATTTCAAACAGAAAAACACTTGTGTTACATTGCAAAATACACTAATTATATAATGCATTGCATGTCAGTTTCATTTACAAGTTGTGAAGCACTGAATGTTGTGGCGGACAGAGGGCAACACTGGAAAAACTTAATGTTGACCACAATCGACAGAACTCAAACTACCAGGTGGTGTTAATGTTGTGGCTGATTGCCCTAAGTGCCTTAAAGATGTATCACTTCCTACCAGCTGACAACTGAAATCAGTAAATTTAATAAAAACGAAATATTTGTAAATTACACATTTAAAAATTATGTGTCAAAACCTTTTTCCCCACATACAGTTTGGTTCTCCTTAGTTCTTCATGCTGTCACAGCAGTGAGCTATTAATGGAAGCAGAGGCCTGGCAATGAAAACAAGGCCCAGGTGGGAGCTGGGCAGGTGGGTAGAACCAGACAAGTGTGGGGGTGAATATTGTGGTTGTGTGTATGTGGGTGTGAGATGCAGCAGAGCACAGAGGGAGGAAATATTTCTATTCTAATACGCTTTGTCTTTTACAGTTGGTATCACTCGTGCTTTGATAATATGGAATTTAGGATCACAGGATTAATGCAGTGTTGTTGTCTGCAAATCCTGGAGCCACAGAGCAGGGACCATGTGTCAGAAACTGTATTTAGTCTATGTCACTATGTTTAAGGAAGACATGCTCTCACTGTATGTTTGTAGACCTAATCTGGCATCATTACAAGACAGTAGGGGTAGATGGCAGGATAATGTGCACATCTCTGCTAGAGGTTAGGTTTAGGCATCAAAAGTACAGTGGTTACGTTTAGAAGCAGATTGTGTTTGTATTTAAACAGACGTGTGTGAAATGACCCAATGCTATAAGTGCCTGAACCCAACAGTAAAATATGTTAATAAAGCTGAAATCACAGATCTGGATCTGTTGTACTCTGGATATAAAACTATGTTATCTGTGGACAGTTCATTGATTTATGTGTGAATGTATTTGGGATGTGTTATTTACTAATGGTTGTTATGTTGATGCAAAAAGTTACTTGGTAGCAGTTTTGTTCTCCACAAAAGCATTGTGATGCAGTTTAATTGTACAACAATGCTTTTTTTAAGAGACTGGGCTCGGTTTGTCATAGTTTGGTGAACATGGACAAAAAGTTGTGCCACTGACCTCTAACGGTCTTGACAATAATGCTCTTTGAGAAAACCAGTATCTAAAGTGGAGGATGCTGTCATGTTGCATGGCTGTGTCACACCTTGTAATTTTATACATTTCTCTGCTGAATGAGACATTTTCATGTTGCCACAACCAAAAGTTTCGACTGTATGACGCACAAGTAGAAATCAAATGGCTCAGCTGACTGGTACTGTTTCTGGCCTGCAGACCGGTCTTGCAAATTATTTATTGTCTGAATTACCTCCATCCAGCGCACTGATAAGTTGAATCTTTACAAGAGCTAGCTCAAATTCAGTTTACATAGATTAAAATGAACCAGTTTATGTTCATAAGTGAAAATTTCGAATGCTGAACCACGTTTACAGTCCCCCAAAATTTTCTTTTCTCTGGTGTCACAATAGAAAATGTGAACTATCTGTCCTCTTTGCAGGGTGGGATGAGGAAGGTTAGTGGTATTTGTGACTGATAAAGACTATTCAGCTCTTAAAAGCAACTGACCTACTCTGTATGGTTTCTGAATGCTACATATACATTAACTGGACATTGATAGAGACCTGATGACACCATACACAACACTGCTTATACATTAGGTGATGAAATAATGCCATCATTGAAAGCAGAAGTGTTTGGACATGAGATTAATCAAGTTTAAATGTGGATGATTTTCAGTCTGTGTGTAAAAAAAATGATCTATATACTCCAACATGCACAACCCAGGAGTAGGTTCTCCTGGGTTGTGCATGTTGGAGCTTCCTATGCTGACTAACACTGGCCACAGCTGGACAAAACAATCCTACACTATCAGTGTAAACAGAGAAAACAGATGCTGCTGCTGTTGTTATACGCGATGGAGAACCATATCACTGAATGTTAGACAGGCATTATCCAGTATAATAAGTCCCTTAAGGAGAGGGGTCAGGGCGGTCAACGGTAACTGCATCAGCTGCAAGCGTGTGTGTCATGCCAGAGAAAACATTTACTGATCAACCGCATGTGTTGTCATACAGCGCCATCTTATGGTTACATTCTATGTAGATTCCAGTATTTAAGATAGGATAGGTTATGATCCATAATTAACATCCCATATTGAAAATTACATATGAATTTTTAGAAATGCTACATCTTGGTCTATAGTGCAGTCTATATGTGGTTATTTTGCTCTCACCCTCTTAGCAAGGGCATGTAATGTTTGGGTTATAATACAGTAAATGTTATTTAATGTCTAAACCCCAGATTTATTCCATAATAAACATGTGTGTGTTAATGAAAGACGGATTGCTCTGCTGAACACATTAAACATGAGGGGAAACGATAGGATCCGTACCCATGAATTTTCCAGGCCTCAGAGGAAGTCACTTTATGGTGATTCCTTTCGCAGGCCGAGAGCTGGAGGCTCCATTATCACCTTCCTGGATTAAGCTGTGACTGTTGACAGGCACACAGGGTGTATAAATGTCACAACACTGGGTTGCTCCGTGGGTCAGGTCGAGGCAAAATGCTGAATGAAAGCGACACGTTTATGAGAAAGGGGCCCAAAAGCAGAGCATGGATTGGTTATCAAGTTGCCATGGACGTGATCCAGCGAGAGGATTGTATTTCTGAGATAAGCAAATGAAGAACATATCTCAATCTCTAGTTTTCTGTGGCATATAGACTCCAAAATGACACAACCTCCACAGCTGAACAGGCTACACAAAACTTCAGCATCTCAGGCTGAGTCTAATTGCTGTTCGACCTCCTGTTAGTGTCCTACAGCCAAAAACAAAACCCCATGTGCCCCTGCAGGTCTGACCCTTCATCTTCATGACAAGATTATAAAACAAAAGCTGTAGATAATTTCTTGTTTGAAATTGTTACTGTAGTTACCAGGTAATTTGGCTAATAACTAATAAAGTTGGACAACCCAACACTACCACACTACACTGTAGCAGCGCTATAGATATCTGCATTTGTCTGTATTTGATGGTGTTTTTTCATTTTGCTGCAGATTTTTATCTCTACATTTGATTAGAATTACGTTGGTATTTATTATTATTATTATTATTGGTAATTCAGTGCAAGATCTCAAAGAACAGACATTTGTGAAGCATATTACATTTATTATAAAATCTCCACAGAAGGGCACAGACTGATGGCATTTTTACTGTTCCTCAGGACGAGGTCAGTCCCAGCTACTGTAATGTTTCTGTGCATAATGACTGTAGGTGGATTCTTTTCACATGGTCATGGTCCAGTCTTAAATGCAGGAGTATGAGAGCATGGTGAACTCATCTTAGAACAAGGGCAAATGTCTGTTTGATTCATTTCATTTGGGTTGAAAGAAGCAAAACATCAAATCAATGAAACTGGTGTGCATGTAGGCTGTGATGTATAGAAAAGCAGAGGAAATAATGTATTTTCAGTGAGCATTGAAAAAGATGGAATTATATAAATGTATAGATGTTCGCATTAAATATTGTATAGATAGTCTAATTGACTGTGACACACTCTGTACTCTTGATGACCCTTTTCTATCAGTGCTACAGAAAGCTAACCCTCAGGTTAACATTCTGACGGTTTGGCAGTAGCAAACTGTGCCGGCCTTGTAGCAAACAAACACCACATGGGAGCCATTTCAAGGGCACAACCAAACAAAATGAGCCTTTAATAACACTCTGTGGAGGGGTTTGTAATTGCAAGCGAGTGGAACATTCTCTAATTACAAGCGCTCGCAGGCACACACTCGTTTCTTGCTCTTTCTGTAGCCTAGCATGCCCCATTAGCCCATTGGATGTAGCTGTGCGGCTGAAACCACGAGATGTTGACGATTGCAGACTGGCTGAACTTGTTGTGCTCGGGCTGGGTTGGTTAGCTGAGGAAACACTATGTGAAGTGGCCTGGACATATGTGCAGTAAGACTCTAAACAAAATTAAGGAAAGTACAAATTTGCCTTATGTTTGGCTCAGTTTTTAAGTTGTGTTGTTTCTGGTTGTCAGTTATCGGATGCGACTGTCATAAATTCCTTCAATCACAGTTTGGAAAACTTAATTTTTCTTTTTTCTTGGCATATTTCTTACTAGAACTTCCTGCATCCTTGTTTTAATGCACTTTTCCCACAAGCACTTATTTTAATTATATTGCAGTGAAATATGAAGAGGGGGCATGCTGAGTTCAGCAGAGCAGATGTTTACATGGTTTTAACCTGGGTCATCTGGTTAAAGACAAGCTCAAAATAATGTTGAACAATAGTTTCACATTTGATGCAGTAATAAACTAGTTTTCAACGTGATTATGTCAAAGCAACCTCACATTTTGGCTGTTTCTCTCACCTTTATTCATGAAAGGAGGAAAAAGTTAGCACTCAATACAAATAATTAAGAGCAAAGACAATACAATCAGACAAACTTTAAACATTGCAAACACGTCATTACACAGAACATCAGAGTATGAATGAGTATGTGTTTGATTTGATCAGATTTTAGTCTTAAATATGGCATGCCTTCACTGTAACAGTATTACACAGTTATAAAAAGGCAGATTTGCTAAATACTTTTTTGTTTTTGCTTGTAAAAATGAAAATGTAAAAATAGAACAGCTATAGCTCCAACATCCAACAGCTGCAGCCTGTCTTTGTGAGCTCACAGTTTCTCCACTGCAGCCATAGATCAAGTGATATTTTATCAGTGACAGCCTTATCGACCTGGTGAGTGAACGTCTTCTTGTCTCAAGCTGAGCTCTGGTGGTTGATCTGCTGTGACCTTTCACCACTGCAGTAACGCTGTAATTAACAACCAGACTGCAAAAGTAAATAGATGCAAGCCAAAATGCTAAGCAACCGGGAAACTTTTCCAACTCCACGCAAACCACACAAGAGCACCTCGAGCTCCTTTCTGTTTGCCTCTGTTTTGGACATCCTCCAGTGTTGACTTTTAATCTGAGCAACAGAACTTTGCTTCTAGAAATCCCATAAGTGCAGTTTCTACATCCAGCTACAGTTCTGGCCTCAGCGGAGAAGTTCAGACAAGTCACTGGAGTCATTCTAGGGTCAAAAGAGCTTCACAGCTTCTGTTTTCAGAGCTTCTTCAGATAACAAACCTGAGTGTGTCTTAATTCAGTTCAATTCAGTTGTATTGATAAATCACAACAAAGTCGTCTCAAGGCACTTTGCATATTAAGGTCAGGACATTACCCAACAAATCCCCCATGAGCAAGCACTGGGCAACAGTGGAGAGAAGGAAATCTCTGTTAACGGAAGAAACCTTCAGCAGAACTAGGCTCACGGTGGGTGGCCATCTGCCTCAACCTGATGAAACTGTGGTTGCTATTAGTCAAGGCCACTGTTTGGTATGTGTTTTATAGAGGTCTGCAGTTTTAATAAGTCACAAAAGCTAGTCAGAGGCAGAAGAATGCTGATCCACATTAGTCAGACCGCTCGCTGCTGTTCTGTTCCTCTGCAGACTGAAGTTGGAGCTGTTGAGAATTACACAGCACAGTAGCACGAAAGTATGTAGATCATTTCTGGAACATGCCTTTTACTTGCTTAGGGTAAGTTCTTTTTTTTAATCAGTCATGAATGCTTCAGCTGATATGTTCTACTGTATTAAAAAATCCATACAAACTTCTCTGTGGGCAAGTTGTAACTCGATGAACCTAAATATATTAACATATGTTGATCTGATGCAGAACTTTCATTTTTGCTGCCACAGTATTTGGGTCAGAAAATAAAATTTGGACTGTCTCCTTGAGTTGCTGTTCAGTGTAACGCCTGTAGCTGGAAACAAAGAACACTTTTCACTGAAAAATAATTTCACACACTCCTAGATGTGATAATATGCGTGTGTGTTTGTTATCAGTGTGAATGGAAATAAAATAAATAAATAAAACCTAACCCGCTCTGAACTAGAGGTGCTTTAGGTCTGGAGGAAATGTATCACGAATTGGAGAGAGGGAAACAAAGAGGGAACGGGACTGGTTACATCAGCCATGTCTGATCCCTGGTATGACCACAGAAGAGGAGAAGAGACTCCTTCAGTAAGACTGGGGGTTAAACTGAAGAAATGGATCATCATTTCTCAGCTGGGGACCTTAGACCTTCTATGTTCCCATGTTTCCTGTCTGCCTCTGTGCCGTCAAACTATCAAATAAAGGCTAAAATGTTAAACAAAAATAGACAAATGAGATCCGGGTCCAGCCAAGAACCAAAAGACTAGAGGGAGGCTCATTCTGCAAAAGACTCGAGGCTTTCCAGCTGCTGCCTTGGTAATTGGGCAATAATATGGCTCAGCTCCCATGAACAAGGAGAAACTCTGTCTTTTCAACAAGGTAAAAGGATGAGTTTCTCCTACTTAAAGTGAGACCCAAGCAAAGAAATGCCAGTTCTCTACACTCCAGCAACTTAACAACTGTTGTTAACCAGTGCGTTTTTTGCTTGTACTTGTAATATCAGGATAAACTATAGGTGCTAGGAAAAAGCAAGAGGGAATAGTACTGGGAAAGGAAGCTACTCATCCACAGTTAATGTCACAGCTGTGCCACGAGTTAAGTATTCAATATGTAATTTTAGGATTGTGCCTTTACCTCAGATGACAAAGTTGTAAAGTATAGTATATTTTAGGATTAAGGATTAGAATAGGGTTTTGGTCAGGGTTAGGCTTTAAATTGTATGGAATTATATGGAATACATTTAGTCAATTTTCATTTTCACAAGTATAGTGAGACCTGTGTGTGTGTGTGTGTGTGTGTGTGTGTGTGTGTGTACATGGAATACACATGTATACACATGTATTAAGATGAACACTCACACACAAGCTGCTTCTGAATGTCTTTAGTAGATTTACAATGACACAGTCGGAAAACTGTCTCTGACTGTGTGTGTATGAGATAAACAGCACTTGGCTGACACTCAGGTCAGGCAGCCAGTGTGTTCTCCTTAACCAGACAACTGTTAAGTTGAGAGACCCTGAGCTCATAAATTAGAGCCATTTAGTTGACATGTCAATCCACCTTTCAAACTGGATCTCCCAGGACCTATTACGACAGCCTCCAGCCTTTCCCCTTCTTTATTTTTCTTTCTTTTGTCATTAATATGTTGTTTATTCTTTTCTGCAGTTCTTCTTTCTCTTGCCTCTCATAAAAACATGGCGTTCACAATCTTGCCTTGTGCCGAAGAAGTAGAGTCTGTGCTGAATGGAAAATGTCGAAGAGGTGATGATAATTCCAAACATTCTCAACAAAAGTTCTTTTTTTTCCAAAATGTTTCCCCAGATCCAGGAGAAATATGTTTTCACTACGCAGTAGTGTCATGTGCGTCTTTCTAAATCAAACCGAAAAAAACTGTAATAATCACTTTCATACAGAACAAAATGACATATCATGTTGCAAATTAATTTTAGAGGTTGGAGAGTGTCACGTTATACTACAGTGTGTGTACTTGTGATTTAACAGTTTGACCTCACAAATGGATGAGGTTGAGTGTAAAGCTACCAGTGCTGCCAGTACCCAGAGCCACACAGCATCTCCTGAGGAATATCCACAACAAGATTTAGTATTGTGCTGAATCTGATCTGTTTTCTAAGCCACTGATGTAAGAAATCGACTCAGTTCCAAAGCTTCATTTGGCTCAGGACTTTTCCAGAAACAGTCAATAATACTGTGACGTGAGGTGAAATTATTATGTGTTTTTAAATAGAGCCTGAAATTGACGGACACTTTTGCAGTTGCCTTCCACCAGCGTCTAAGAGACAATAAAGTCTAGTTGATGTGTCCTGAAAACTGCACAAAGACGCTGCATTCGTGCTGTTGTAAATACAAATGACTAATCTGACAGATTACTGTGTTGATGTGCAACTGACTCCATCTTTAACCTTCTTTGTTATATGTACCTACTCTATAGTAGATACAGTCTGTACCAGTAAAGCCCAGTTTCTGTCTGTCTGTTTGTTGCTTAGATTCCACAATGGGACAACCCCCACAGCTGAAGGTTGGAACACTTATACAAACTCATACAAACACTCATGGGGATCATCTTGGGCTGGGTGTCTTTGCTGTCCGACCTCCTGTTGGTGTCCTACAGCCAAAAATAGGACCCCATGTGCCTCTGCAGGTCCGACCTACCTCAAACAACCTCTGACAATGCAAACTGGGTCAACTCAGAAGCTTTAAATGGCCTGGCTCTGCCTTACCTCAGTGAACTGCTGCAGTGGCACAAACCAGCAAGATCACTCAGGTCTTCAAGCCAGTTTCTTGTAAAAGGAAACTCCTGTTTTAACTCCTGATTATGGAATAGTTTACTTTACTTTACACCTGGTAGCTTTTAAATCAGCGTAAGACTTACTTGTTTTCTTTGGCTTTTATTGCATAGTTGGAGTCTGCGTCTTTTATCATGATTTCATGTCTCCTGTGTTTTCTGTGATTCTCCTGATTTTACTTCTGATTTTATTTATTTTACTTATTTATTCTATTTTTATCTGGTATCTAAAGTACTTTAGTCAACAGCATGTTGTTTCTATAGTGCTATATACATGAATTTGATTTGATGTAAGCTCTAACCTGCGTTTGTGTGGGATTATCACTAAGGTCCTAAGCAAGACCAGGTAATTTGGCTACTATACAGTACTGTGTAAATTTCATAGCCTGGTGTTGTGCTGCCCTCTCATGGCAGCAATGCGAATCTTACATAGATTTCACAATATTAAAGGTTTTGTAGGTGCATTTTTAGTTATTACAACTATTTAGAATTTCTATTTTATATTAATATTGAATTCAACAGTGCCATTTTCATGTCAGCCTATAGGGAGAGTTAAACTGCTCAAGATATTTAACATAAAAGCATCTTCTTGATGTGTGATTTGCTGCTTAACAACCAGTTTGCTCATATTTACAGTGTAGCTGTGACTGTATGTGTATTAAACTGCAAAAACTAATTGGCAGAACAAGTGAATGTTGTGTGAGAGAATCTATATGCATTTATAAAGGTTCTCTCATATGAGAACAACTGAGAGGTTCCATCAGAACTATGATAATAAAACAGGTCCAGACAGACAAAACAGAACCTCATTGAAAAAGCATGGATTTAAAACATTTTCTGTTCTGACAATTTTATGATCTTCTAAGCGAGTTCTGACAGAACATGAATGTTCTGAATGTTTAGGTTGTTACCACACTGGAGAGCTGCAAAATATCCTCGTGGCCAAGTATCTTCCTTTGTTAGTAAACTATTATCATTAGTATGAGAGTGAATCATTAGTATAGCATCTCATCATTATTATAGTACTGTGCCACTTGCTGCAGTGCAGTACTATCACAGGAGGTTTTGGGCGGAATCGTCACAAGTTGTAGGCATCTAAGTTCAATTTTACTTTAACTCCACTACATTTATTTGGTAGTTGTAGTTGCTTTTCTCAGTAGGATTAATAACACAAAATACAGTATTCTGCAGTTTAATCAGACTTTATTGATCAACAATGAGATGATTCACAAACTATCCTGCAGTATGTACAGTAGTTTAACATATGGTCATCATAACAGCAGTAAGGTCCATCATTATTTAATCCAAATGTGAACAGATTATTGCAATACTTGTAATTTATTGATGATAGTGCTCATTTACTTACTACATCTTTGTAGAAGCTGTAATCTGTTAATTCACACTAGACAATTTATTATTAGAATAATTTATGATTTTTCAGCTTCTGGTGACCAACATTTTTTTATTTATTTGACTCCAGAAGTTTCTTTACTGGAATTTATTGCAAATTCTGA
Source organism: Helostoma temminkii (assembly GCA_900302695.1). Classification (NCBI taxonomy): domain Eukaryota; kingdom Metazoa; phylum Chordata; class Actinopteri; order Anabantiformes; family Helostomatidae; genus Helostoma; species Helostoma temminkii. The sequence goes on along the minus strand of OMLM01020300.1, from coordinate 84,477 downwards.
TTTAAAAACTGGAAACATGATGGAAAAGTTTCCAAAAAGTCTGATTAATATACTTAGTTGCCAATCTGTAGACTACAGTTGTTATAATCATCCAGCAGGTGGCACCACAACACAAGCAAAGAATGTTTTTGGCCCGTCTTGTTTTTTAAATCGAGCAGTAATGACTTCAATATTCTGGCTTCACATGTGGACACCACGTCTGCGGCTTCTCAAATGTGCTTCAAACCCCAAATTACAACATTGTGAATGTTCCAGAGAAAGTTCTGGCCACATGAATTTCATTTTAAGTGTTTAATAATATTCTTATTGCATAACTCCAAGGCACTGCTAGAGCATCTCTATCCCTCCACTGCTCTGCAGCTCTGCTGGCTGGAGACACACAGACATGTTTATATTGTAAGCAAGCAGATTCTTTATGCTGCTTGTCCTTTGCTGAATGAAAAGTCGTGGCATCTATGTGAATGTATCTGTGCTGTCTGTGTCTGCACCAGCTGTATTCACTGGATTCATTCCTTTGAGTGAACTGAATAAACTCTAAACTTCAGATGATGAGTCTGTCTTCCTGCTGTCTTTTTTTTTAGTTCATAAAAGTGTTCAGCGATGGCAATATGGAGCAGTTTCCACTGCCTCTTGCTCTAATATAATTTAATAGCCGTTGTGGTAATTGAGCCAGTCTGTTAGGTGTTATGCGTTAATGTGTCTTAATTACAGACTTGACTCACGGGTCCTTCTCTGTGTGGAGAAGAGGGGAAATTGCCTGAGAAAGAACATATAAAGGATAACTCTGCACATTTTATTACATTTATATTAATGATTTCTTTATTCGGAGCAGATTGGATTAGTTTTCTGCTCTGGACCCCTTTTAGCATGAAAAACAAATGGATTTTATGTTAATGTTTTCATAATGAACATGGCTTTTTTTCTCTACTCATTCACACAAGCTCAATTCACTCTGTAATTTCTTTCAGACAGACTAAAGTGCGGAATAGATTTATGCCCAAACGTGCTGATAAAATCCTTATCTGTGATTAAAATTCACTCTTCTCTCATCATTAATATGCTTATTAGATTTTTTTTTTCCCTCCCTTTCATTCGATGGAGAGATTATTACAGTTTGTGTAACGGTGGATTTGTGGCTCATTGCGCTGAAACACTGCTTGTATCTCTGCACCATTGCCTCCAAACAGAATTAAAGGAGTTGGAGTTTAAATGCAGCCGCCCGTTTATGAGTCTAAAAACCTTTATTACCTCTTTATGTGTCGCAGACATCAGAAAAGTGAGCTGAGGCTTTTGAAGGTAAGGAGTGTGAAAGGACATACATTTCTGACCTTTTAAGGAAACACTTCATTGACCTATAAAGAAGTTTAAAAATTTCCTCCCTGCAAACGTGTGGCAATCATTTTGATCGGGCCTTTCAGCTCTGACCTTTTTCGACCCATTTCAGTGAAGTTTTTGAAGTCTGGTTGGACTTGGTTAAGGGGAGAGATTGCTTTGTACCCTAAAGTTTGCAGATTCACTTCTTGCAAACGGCTTCCCATATTGAATGCTATGTGAAAAAGCACTGACTTCCATATTTCTGCAAGGAACTAGAAGCACAAACCAACTGGATATGACATACTGAAAACCCTGTCAATCTTTCTAATAGTGCATTTGCCCCCATTTTTGGAATCAGCATTTTTTTTTACATCCATATTTTCATTGCTTGCAGCATCAATGTCTGTGGGACAGAGATTATATTTTAAGGCATGTCTACAAGACCAAGGAAGTATAAAATCAGTCAACAAATCTCAAAGTTGACAACAAAACAATAAAACAGTAGAAATACGAGCAGTAAAACAATAGGAGACTAATGAACATGGAAAAATATACATAAAATATAGATGGAGGGAACAATAAAATAAAAAAACAATAAAAAAGAAGACAATAAAAGCTTAAACAATACATCTACATCTACATCTAAGTTTCAAAGTTTTACTTTATTTTACTGACAGTTGAATTCATTAAAAAAGGAAAAGTGTAAGATACTGTATCTATATCTATAGAGCAACATCTAACTGATTAAATCACATTTTAGAAGAAGAAATCTCTGATTCATATATCTCATATGTCTCACTGTTCCCAAAGAGCTCAAAGCAAACACTAATAACACAAGAGCTATATCTGAAGTTTCTATTTTCATTTATCATTTCATTTCTACGTCTGAAGTGCTTTACTGATTTGCTGATGTTCCACTTAGCAGCTCACACTTCCCTGGTGTGTTAGATTTCAAAAAGGGGCAAGTACAATTCAGTTTACTAATTAAGTATCCAGCTGCTGATGTTTAGTGTAATGATCTGTTCTGGGGGCCGTGAGATCTGAATAATTAAATTGTGCACATATGAGCTGCTGCTGTCTGATTTATAAAACAAGATTTTATTAGGTCCAGTTTGTGCTAAACTCTTTTTTGAGAAATATGATGTTGTAATATACGTAAGATAATGCAGTGTGCCCATCACGCACTGTATACATTTTTTGCACATGTATTAAACATGCACTGTCTTCTCTACCCCCACTTCTCGGCATGCTGATTTTCATTTCAGCACTCACAGCAGGTGCCAAGGAACAGACTCCAAGACTTAATGCTGGGCTCATTTCCCAGGTCAAGGCTTTATTGATTGATATGGAGTACAATTACATAACCCGCTATGCATATCCCCCCACCAGTTATTAGTATAATTTCCTTTATTATGCCCTCTGTGAACTCTGAGGGAGCGCTGCGGGCCACGAGCTGAGGCTGTCTCTTTCTTCTGACTGCCAAGTATTAAAGTCCTGACCTGTGATTTTAAAATGTCACAGCTGCCAGAGTCGTTTAACTGTGACAATTGCATGACTTGAAATGACGGCATGATTCTGTCTTTTCCATTTCACAAGTCTCGCTACTGGTCTTGTCACAGATTGCAAGAAAAAATAAGCTCTGTAATGAGAAGTAATGGAATCAGATCTATATGTTCTGTACCTAATGTTCCCTCAGTGTCTTTTGTGACACTGACGGGAGGAAGTGAAAACGTCTGATGCAGAAGTAAGACCATTTTAGTTTTTGCATTATGATTTGATTTTATGATTTTTTTGTCTGAAGCGTTCTTCAAAAAAAGGCCAGAGCTATACTTGCTGTTTGCCGACACGTAAGCCTAGGAGGCAGACTAGAACCTAATCTGTGACCAATGCAATTTCTGCCATTAGTAGAAGCCAAGCTGTTTGTCTGATGCTGCCTCACACAGATCACATATCAAATATTTAAACCGAGAAAATTAACTTTAAGAAAAAATTCAAAATAACATTTAAATAATGGCAGCAACACATCCAAAAAAGTCTGGACAGAGGTAACAAATGGCTGCAAAGTAAACTGACACTTACAAGGAAGAGCTGGAAGAATATTTAGCAACTAATGAGGTTAATTAGCAACAGATCAGTAACATGACTGAGCATAAAAAGAGCATCTTAGAGTGTTAGTCGCTCAGTAAAGATGGGCAGAGATTCACCATCTGTGAAAAGCTGTGTCTTCAAAGTCTCAATTAATTTATTAATAATAATCTTCCCGCAATGTAAAATTTCAATTATATGATTTATAGTTCATAAGATCATTAAAAGATTCAGAAAATCTGGAGAAATCTCTGTGTGCAAGGGACAAGCCTGAAACACAATACTCTTCATTATCTCCAGTGAAAACAGACAGTTTACATGCACAGCAAGAATACAAGTTAAAGCTCTATCATGCGAAGAAGAAGCCATATAAGAACCCCGCTGTCTTCTCTGGACCAAAGCTCATTAAAAATGGTCTGTGGCAAAGTGGAAACTGCTCTGTGGTCACAAGAGATAAATGGAGGTATCTTCACATCCAGCAGCAGCAGCTTGGGATTCTTAAAGATCATCCTGCCTTTTGACTTGACGATTCTCTTTTCTGGTTGCTAACAATTTGTTGTAGCACATTTTGTGGATTTCTTGTTTTATGCTTTTAAATTAACGTTTAGTCATATTTCTGTGGCTGGTATGCAATCTTAACTGTTGCCATTTGTGAATTCAAACAACTTTATGAGGTCATGACTGTGTAACAGAGCCTTTAATGCCAATTTAATAAAAATGAATCGTGCTCATGTGAGATGGTAAATATAAGTAGCGTTAGCTTAGGCACACAGATGTTTAGCAACTGCAGTCATTGGTTCAAACTTTACTTCAGTGATCTCCTTCAGATATACAGGGGGCATTGTGAAAGTCATGACGTTCTGTTAACTAATGTCACTGAAGAAGAAACCTGCCAAAACTCTTCCGCTTTCTTCTATAGCTCAAAAGCAGATGGACACGCTTATTTCAACACTCTGTGATTTTATTCATGACAACTCTTGAAACTATTTCTGTGACACATTTTCTCATTCCACTAGGAGATATTTTTCCACTTGTAGTGAGAGTGATGAAAGAAATAGGACTCAATAGTAGATCAACAGATTAACTGGAGCCAGCTCCTCCCGTGGATCGCATCTTTTATGGCTGCAAAGTATAAAACATAGATCAAACTTAGCTGGAAGCTTGTCTGTCTGTAAGTAACCGTCACTATGTAAACACCGCCTGTCATCAGGATGGATGGGTTTGGGCGCTGAGCCTCTAGCCTGTGAGGTCTGTGTTATTGTGGTGGATGGATGGGAACACTCACACACTCAAACACACACCCTTATGACTCATCCAGAGTCTCTGTTTAGTTACTTGGCTTTTAGTGGTACAGGGAGTGTTCTCACCAAACAGACACACCCCCGTGCACACACGTGGTGGAACATGTGTATTTGCAGACAGGGTTCATCCCAGGACTCACTCAGTTGCAACAGGAGGCATAATTTTAGATCTTTCAAGTGTTGGCATGGCAATTGGTAAGAAATCTTCACAGAAGAGCACATAAGAGCTTTTAAGGTCAAAATGATGAATAGATCAATGTCTTATTCCAAAACTGACACACTTAAATCTCTAAAACGTTCATGCCAAAGAAAGAAAAAAAAAAAAACTAAACCAAAAAAAAAAAAAAAAACAAAAAACAACAACAAACAGCCACAGTACTCAGGGTTTCCCCCAACAGCATGTGTCCTATCAGGAATGTCGGAGATTAATCACAAAACGTCCATTCACTACCTTGTAAACAGATTGTGTTGACTTCACAGTCAAGACCTTACAGAATTAAATAATACAAACTGATAGAATTATATAGAAAACCCAGTTAATCCCAGTGAGCAGCACTAGGAGACAGTAGAGAGGAAAAAGTTTCTTTAACCCTCTGGGGTACATGTGGCCGGTTTGGATTACTTTTTTACCTTAAAATATTCCACCTTAAAAACTGTTCACCATGCCCATGTTTGGCATTTTCTTCAGCGCAATCTCACCTGTGTGAAAGTATAGTTATTTTTTATTTTGACATACTGTATTAGGAAGTTAGACTTTAAAAACATGCAAGAAATATATAATCTGTTGTTGTTTACTTCTTGTTGTTTTCTGTGCCTGCTAGTACCGTCCGCATGTAGAACGCTCTCTGCAGATTTTTACAGTTTCTTTCTGCAGCGAGAAATGACGAAGATATTAGGGGATATGCATCACCAGATGCGCTTGTGTTGCTTGTTTTACTCAGCCTATCAACACCATTTTTTAGAAGTATGTAGTTTGAAGTCTGTACTTTCAACAAGTTGAAAGCGGAGCTAGGCACACCCTCCTCAGAGGGTTAAGGGAAGAAACGTCCAGCAGAACAGGGTGGGCAGCCATCTGCCTCAACTGGTTGGGTTGAGATGGAATGGAAGAGAGAGAACAACAACAGGCCACAAGGAAACTATAAGCAGCAAACAGAGCAACTGCACACTGGGATCATACAGCTCCAAGACCAAGGTTACCTAGGGAGAACCTGAACTGGGAGCTGCTACCACAGGGGAGGAGCTTAATAGCTGAAGACTACACCCCCTATTCTACATTTGGAAACTCTATGAACCATACAGAATGACTTACTGGAAGCATGCATCCATCACAGTTTTAACTGCTGCATTCCATTTTCAAGGTTTTAATCAGGGACTGAATGAAAGAATTCACTATTTAGACAGCTGAATCTTCAATTACTGAGTCCTGTGACTCTAAAGCGCACGGTACTGTACATAGCCAGTCTCCAAACAAGGCTGCACCAGGAACTGCAAATTAAAAATACACCCACAAACATTAAAATGTACAGTAATAGTCAACATGTTAGTTTCTATAGAGGAAACGCTGCACAACTCAGTTATATTTACAGTAAGGCTGAGGAGCATTACAATGACAGGAGATCCTCAAGGTCCACTTATACTGGATGATAAATTGAATAGATTTTGTTGCTCAAAGGTTGTAGGTCAAGGTCACTGTGACCTTAAGTATCTCCATCCTTGTGAATATTAAATTTTGGGTTTCAAATTTGCAACAAATGTCCACTTGGACTTAGGATGAAGAGATTTTGGTGGCCAAAGGTCAAAATCCCCTCATGTATGATTCACGGTTTATTGAGCACTATGTTTCACATGTGCATAGAAATGTAATCTTAAAGCATTAGCACTGCATTAAAGGATTTGTGAAACACAGCTTTAAGAACTTATATTCTAAAAACATTCTACAGGTTGGATATGATCCAGAGTTTTCTCAAACTACTATTTGATCCTGCAATTTACCTCCAGACTGAACAGCTTCAAAGATACATGTGAATGCTTGTCTTCCACTTTCGATATACAGTCATAAAATTGCACCCACCCACATTTTCATACATTTACATTTGGTAGAAGACACCAATACTCGCAGCCTCCCCCACTGACAGACATGTGCTCACTCTCTGTCCGTCACACACAGAGACCGTCTTGCAAACATGCTTATTCATGTAGGGTGCCTTGTTATTAACAGAGAACATTAATAACAATACCGCAGGGCTCCCATTGTCTCCCAAACATAATTATATTATCCATCATGCTTCTCTGCCGAGCTGACACACATCGAATCACGACTGGGGAGCCTCGCTGGGGCTGCTTGTCCACCAGCATTACCATAGATAATGTTTAATTATGCTAATTTGATTGCAATCATTTTGAACAAAGTGACAACATGCTTGAGCTAATGAATATTTATAAGTCACAGGGAAAGAAGTTAATTGTGCTTTATGAGAGTGCCAGGGAAGTTATGTTTGGGACCTGGATGTGGAACAGATGACTGGACCTGAGTGAGGGAGGGAAGGAGGGAGGGAGAGACGGGGAATGGAAAAGCTTTGCAGTTGATGATCTGACGCTGACTCATTGGATGCTGTTCACAGACTTGATTTTAACTCATTGTACTGAATGAACCGATAAAACCAGAAATGATTTCAAAACTGAGCAATTTTTTTTACTGTTCTTTGAAAGAGACACTTTCCTAATGTTATCATTCAATATTACATCCAGTCTGTGAGAGAAAGAAGCAGGATACTAGTATCATAAGCACCTGATTTTGGTACTGTGTCTCATTAGAGTAGTAGTGGACCTGTTTCACTACAATCAATAATTCATGTTTATTTATCTGCCATGATTCTTTAAATGTCAATCATCAAACGTAAATCATTAACATATTAAATACTGCCAATATTGGTTGTAAATTAAAGGGTCAGTTCACCCATATACCAAAAGAAAACACACTCTTCCGCTTACCTCCAGCAATTGATTTCTGTGGAGGTGGATGGAATTTCATTTCTTGTGCACGCAGGAGTTAAAAATGACATTTTAATAACTGAATGGCCTCACGTTTTTCCAACAACTGGGAGTGCTGTTGAGTATCCAGACTAACTGTGACGTTATTAACAGTTTTATGGAGACAATTTCTTTGTTATAAAGCAGTTTCCATAACGTAAAACCTAACAGCTTACCTTAGTCTTGAGTCATTTGGATGAATGATTCATTTACTGGGGCGGCATGGGCAGTGGCATGTGGTTCAATTCCCAGTTCCAACTTTCTACACGCTGACGTGTCCTTGGACAAGACACTGAACCCCGTAGTTGTCCCTTGCTCGTAAGTTGCTTTGGATAAAAGCATCTGCCAAATGACGGTAATGTCTGTATCATTTTACATAAAGCCAACCCCACTTACACATGATGACTTAATGTTGAAGTGTTAACTATTATTTCATGCCAAAGTGAATGTGCTAAATCATGAAAAAAACTCTCTGGAAAGTAGCTACATTCACTATTTACTCTTGGTTTTGTTGTTATACATCATTTTGTATCTGTATGTTCTTTGTACTGATGGTTTGGTGCTAAACTAAATGGCCTCTAGTGTCACTCTGGGCTGGACTGCCAGCCTTTGACACAAACTATGGGCCATAAAGGCCCATTTACTTTCAAGGTAGCAGTCTAAGGGAAAGATGTACTGAGTATGCAATATTTAGTAGTAGTAAAATAAGATTACTTTGACACAACTTTATGAAAGTTATCTGCTGCATTTCTTTACTGTATGTTCCATCTTACCTAATTAGCACTACTTAGGTGTTTTCTGTGATTTCTAGAGATAAATGTGAGTCAGACTTCATCGTTTACAGGAAAACACTCATGGGATTGAGCTCAGTAAAGTCGTTCTGTTGGATCAATCAAAAGCAAACTGACACTGTAACTGACTTGTATGGTTTCCTCAATCTCTGGGGAAGTTTTGATTTTCCTCTTTGAATCAGTGAACATAGGTGAGAAAGGCAGAGTGGTAAATGCTCTTCGACTCTGCGGACTTGTGCAGATTTGTCTTGAAATTGTAGACAGATGCCCTTTGACTTCACTTTTATTGTCTCAATATAACATCCTCCCTCTTTCTGCTTTTTTTCCTCACGCACACACACACAGCTCAACTCACACACACACACACTCTAGTATACTTACATCTCTTTAGAAGTAAGTGCTGGGTTAAATTTCAGACAGACCATTTCTCACTGTCAGAAATGCTCATAACCCGAGCATAGAGTCTGTAGATGGGTAACATGATTACTTATTATGCCTTACTACGAGGGGGGAAATTAAATTAAAAGTTGCCCTTTTACATCTTGGGGAACAGCAGCCTGCCGTGTCAGGCCGTGTCAGGCGCTGGCAGCTCGCAGCAGAGTGCAGCTCATAATCCATCTTGATCTCATTAGGACGGCACGACTGATTTTTACTGAAATGTTCCTTTAGATTCTGCCACAGGAATGCAGAGAGGCTTTTTTGGTTCAGACGATGCATCCGTTTCAGCTGAGTAAGCGCGAAACGGTTGAACGCTGTGCACGCCAGCACTGGCTGGAGCTGGCAAGACAGGGAGAGAGGCAGGCAAAGTGTGTGTGTGTATTTCAGTATGTGTATTATTAGGAGAACCAATGTTCCCTTTAGCGCAGTGGTTCTCGAATGGGGGTACATGTGTCCCCCTATGGGTACTTCGGAGTACCACAGGGATATATGAGATTTAAAAAAATGTAAAAAAAAAAACATCTGTGATGAAAATTATTATACTTGAATTAAATGCATAAATGTAAATTTGAGAACCCACATTCTGTATTCAATGGACCCGTCTGGCGTAAACTATGAAAACAATTCAAGTGGGAAGGACAGCCAAAAATAAAAAAGATTAAGTTTGACACATCTGCTTTCACAACATTTGGGGTTTGTGTGACAAAGCAGCACCCTGAGCTGGAAAAGAAAGAGCTGCAGCAGCTATTAGTTACTGAATCCACATATATGTGTGAGGCCTTCTTTTCTGTAAAGAAACAAACTGTGCGAGGAAAAGTGGAATTGTAATTGTCACAAAGACTTTACAGCATGACGACATAAAAACTGGCTTTGCCATAAATGTGTCGTAGCATTTAAGTCAGTTACAGAGTGGTTACATGTGACATTAATGGCATAACTATACCGTATATTAGGAGTTTGCTATATGACAATATTAAATCGTGAATGATTAAAATGTCTCCATGATCTGTCTTTACAGCAAGATCGCTACAGTGCAGATTCTATCATTCAGTGGTTTACAGTATATACAACATGCAGTGTAGCGTGATGTACCTTATATTTTCTATTCCTATTTTTTGCTACATCAAAAAAACTTATGAGGGTCTTACCATTTCATTCCCAATGTGTCTGTTCTGTTACCTTGTAACACTGTATTTTTTAAAACAGGGAAAGCAGTTTAATTGTAAAGTTCAGTAACTTGCTAAATAAAAAACAACTTTAAAAAAACCTGCCTATTATTCTATAGGCATTTATTTTTACCAAAAAATATTTTGTGTTGACAGAATGTAATGTAGTAATTTAATGCAGTGTAAGGGATTGGCAATGGAAAATAGACAAGTTTAATACGTTTTAGTTAAGCGAAGGTTGTGGTTTGAATTGAATGTACTTCTAAGTATAGGGATATATAAGAGAAGGCAACAAATACACAGAAAAGTGAAGAACAAGCCAAGAAAAAACTTAGAAGCAATAAAATTGAGACCATAAAAAGGAGGAAGAGAGAGACATACAGTACAGACATAGTGAGTCAGACACGAGGATAGTGAGACAGAGATCAAGACCAACAGACTTATACTCGTGGGTTTAGCTTGAAGCAATTTGCCAACATCTAATATAAAACCCTGCAGCTGGCCATGTTATTTTTCTCTGACTCAATAGAGAGTTTCACTTCAACATACTGAGTTCCTATTCAAATGTCATGTTGTCTGTGGTTGTTGCATAATACCTGGCTGCACTGTGTGTGTGACTGTCTGTGTGTGTGTGTGTATTTGCACACTGGGGGGCACCGTTCTACAGTCCTTAGAGGCTTGCTGAGCTCCTGGGTAGGGTTTGTGAAAGCATAAGCAGTGGGATCACCATTTGTTGCAGCTCAAACCACCTTAATAACTTAATTGCTTAAATAAAGGTTTAAGGTTGTTGGTATTTACTGGATGTATAACCACTTAAACAGTCGCGTTTGCATCTTGACATCCCAACACTTTAAGTAATAGTCAGCCTCGACTTTGCAGTAATGAGCTTGGCAAGCGATTGCACTTAGCATCCAGACATATTGAACATATGTCAGGTGAACTTTATACAAATTATCGTAATGCTGAGGGAGATCATTTTACTCCGGCTCTTTAACAATTTCCTTTGCCAAATGCAAATTATCTTGCCAAAAGCTCCTTGTTCCTTGATTTCCTATTTTTCCCTGATCATTTATTGAAGTCATTCACATTGGTAAAGAGATATTTACTGGAATTACCAAATTTGTCCAACAGCTAAGTATGTGTGTTGTTTTGGAGCTCACAGAAACAGAACAATTTATTGCATTTCCATATTTTTCTCTAAGAGCAGCTTGACGTTTCTTTGTGGTAAAATATAATCTCTCATGTGCCAACATCAGCTGCAATTTTTGGCTTAAAGCATGCTGAGAAGGCAGTAATCACTTTTCATAGCTTTCTGCTGGTGCACTGGTATGATTTCATACATTTGAAGAAATGTGTTTGAGCCTTGAATGGTGTTTGAACAAGTCTGTGAATCAGACCCTCTTCAGAAGCCATGGTCTCACTGTATGATCAAAGTGTTTTGTATCCAAAGCACTTGACATTGAAAAAACAGAAGTCACAGATAATTTCAATGACATTATAAAAGTCTCCTTCAGGGTTTGGCTATAGGGTGACCCCCTTTGTCTCGTCAGCCTCATTAACCACAGCTCTCCATGTCCAGGATGGAAACATTTCCTGAGTTTCTATAGCAACATCATCTTACCTCTTTACTAATTTGCAGGGTATTGCTATTCATCTTGCTCAAGGACTGACAGTCATCGACATGTCTAGCTGTGATACAGATTCAAATCCCATTTCACATTTCTCTATTTAAATACGTCAGAGGTTTCTGTAACTTCCTGCTCTACACATTGTTGAGATGGTTGATTGACGTCGTGGTCTTTGTGGTGTTTGGCTGATTCATTCATGGACAGGATGTAAATCATTCTGCTACGTACTGATTTAGTCACTCGTTGATAGATGGATAATCTTGTTAAATGTCTTTCTATCAACCATGGTTGAGTTTTCCCAGAGTAACTCAACAATGCTTGAATAAACTGAAACGCCCACCTATATCAAAAAACTATAGCAAACAGCAGTGGACTCATCAGGCACAAAATAAGAAAATGTTCTCATATTCCTAAAAAAAATCTAATAGAGGCATTTCACAAATTTAAAACACAAATAATAATCAGTTTATGACAGGGTTTTAATCCCAGAACAGCCGTATAATGTCTTGTGAATCTAAGGGGACATTTTGAAGTATCAGGGTTGCAAACATGCACATTTTAACTATGTTTTTATATGCTTCTTTACAGTCTAAATCATGACTGTACCGCTCGTTGCCTGGAGAAGGTATAGCCATCATAACTACTGGGGTTATTGTTTTCATTCAAAACATGATCTGCAGATCTGCACTTCTTTCAGTGTCACCTTTGTTGCCTACAAGGGCCACAGATTCACGTGTTTGAAATGATGTTTGGATGGCCAGAGGAAAAAAAAGTGGAAAAAAAAGAAAGTGAAAGAAACTGCGTTTGAGTAACACTTACACAAGCATTTGGTAAAAAAGTGCTATTGGGAGAAATTCTACCAACTAATCATCTTCACCCCAGTTATTTTTCTTTGGTTTTTGAGTACATCTCTGGGTTTTAACCTTCCTCCTTAATACAGGGAAAATTGGGAACTAGAAGTGCTAGCTCAGCATACCAAGCCGCTGTGCTCTTTGCTGTTGGCAGGAGTAACATTATGGAACACACCAGTCGGAAAGGAAACACTTAAACTGTGTGCAACACTGATCCTTTCTGCTGCCTGAAGACATTGTGCCTGCTGTTTCATATGAGAACAAAAATTTGAAAAATTCCACTCACCTGAGCTGGACAAATTCAGTGTTTATGTTTCAGCATATGTGTGTTTGTTTGTGTATTTTAATTTACTGGAATAAAACACCTGAATTGAAAGAAAAATAGATAATTATCCTAATTAAAGAGGAGACAGTAATAATGCATATTGCTTAATTTCCACTATTTAGCCCAACTCCTAGTACTGCAAAGCTCTAAAATACTACTACCTTTCGTCCAGTAGGCCTAACACCAGTAAAAAACAAACAAACAATAATCAATCCCTATACAGAAGACACCGCTATAGAACAAAAGCCAATTTGTGTTTTTTTGCCTTCTGACAGACTCATACTTGCAATACAGATGCACACAGCTTCAGTTCAAACTACAGTGAAACCTCAAGCCAAACAAGCTTCAGGGTGGGTGGCCATGTGCCTCAACCGATTAGGGTGCTGGGGAAGTGGGGTGAGGAAAACAAGAGCAACAGTAAGCAACATCCAAGACTAATGATAGGATCAATCAAAGCACACTAGAAACATGCAGCTCCAAGACCAGAAATACCTGTAGAAAGGTAGAAAGGTATAAGTGTATGGAGAGAGGAGGGAAGCAAATGTAAGCAATGGTTCAGAATTACCTGAACCAGCTCTGGCTATAAGCTTTATCAAAAAGGAAAGTTTTAAGCCTAGTCTTAAATGTAAAGAGGGTGTCTGCTTCCCGAACCTGAACTGGGAGCTGGGAACAACAAGCAGACCAGCACTGTGAAATCACACATGCTCCTTACAATTGTGATGGCAACTCGGACACCAAGTGACGGCTAAAAGAAGAGCTCCTTTGCTTATTGTATTTTACTGACTACCATGCAAAAGTAAAACAAACAGCTTCACAAGAATAGTATCCATGACATCACAACCCCCTCTTAGAAATGATGATCCTACACAACACAATAGCAATCACACAATTGCAGATAAACACAATGGACTTACTGTATGTTCACAATTAATGCCAAGTTGCAACTATGTTGATACTTAACATTTTAATTAAATGTCCGTAGGCAACAGATTTGTCCACTAAAATGCCGGAAGTACAACATTTTTCTTATCATTGTTTTCAACAAAAATATCTGATGTGAACTTCCAGATATGTGACTCCAAAATGTTTGTTATCGTCACTGGGATAATATCAGGAAATGATTGTGGGCTAGCTTGTGGACTAAAAATCTGGTTTGCAGATTGTCAGTCTGGCACATTATGTGCCCTTCATCCACCACAACGGCCTCTTGTGACTTGCTTTTGTTGCATCACAGCACAATGACTTTGTTCACTACAAATACACGGTTGCACCTTAGTTGCACATAAATGTAATTTTCAGGAGACAGGATTGGACTGCAGGAGGTTTCAGCAGAATAGGAGTGCAAAGTATGTGTTTCATAAATTTCACTTCTCGTTTTTATAGTTCAGTTTGGATGTTGAAATAAAAAGTACTTCAATGCAGGGAAACAAGCACCTATAGTTGCAAGTTACTTTCTCAGGTTACTTTGAGGTTTTCTGCATAAATTGATAATGAAATGTGATTTGATCTTCACCAATATCACAGCTATCAACAAACACAATATATCTAAGATGATAAGCTTCCTTACACTTCAGCCATATTCTTAGGGAGCCCAGGCAAGATTACTCCAAATGCACAATGCAGAATGCTTAGTGAGAAGCAAAGGTAGCATAGAGTAACTGCTAAAGACTAAAAGGATTCACTGGAGGTTGTTAAATGTCTGTTCATGCGTGGGATGCTCCCTAGTAAGAGAGGAGTTTTGTATCACTAGACTGAGACCATGGACATGTGTTGCAATTTTGGTCTCACTTTCAGCTGACAGTTCACCCCTAATCTGGACCTTTTTTGGGGTGAAATTAACAACACAGATACCCTTGACACAGATGCACAGGGAAAGCATGATTAAGCCCTACATACAGGATAGGTAATAAATACAGTACAACTGAATGTCACCTTTTTGAAGGACAATTAGTTCTATTATCTTGAGATGTGGAAAGAAAACCCTCCAAATCAGATTCCAGCTGAGTCTGGATGATGTCACTTGACCTAACAACATGCGCCGCATCAGATTTTCTGATTAACATCAGGAAAAGCAAACTTATCTCACCCCTCCCGTGACAGATTATATTTTTATTTGTTTTCACAGAGATAAGGCTTTCAGATTCATGACAAGATGAAATCAGTTATTAAGATGTTTGGGTTTAGCTGTGACAGGAGTTCAGACATCGCCATGATGAAACTGATGTCTTGACTGAAATGAGTCCCTCGTGCTTAGAATGAGATTAGGTTATATTGCACATGCTATCTTAATGTGCATAGACGAGACCTGGAATCTTTATGGGAGGATCACAATCACGAGCCAGCATGTTGTGTGTGTGTGTGTGTGTGTGTGTGTGTGTGTGTGTGTGTGTGTGTGTGTGTGTGTGTGTGTGTGTGTGTGTGTGTTTGTGTGTCTGTGTGT
>OMLM01020300.1:53449-69088 GCA_900302695.1 Helostoma temminkii | reverse complement strand
TGAAATGAGTCCCTCGTGCTTAGAATGAGATTAGGTTATATTGCACATGCTATCTTAATGTGCATAGACGAGACCTGGAATCTTTATGGGAGGATCACAATCACGAACCAGCATGTTGATGTACATGTGGTTTTCTGCAAACATTTACACATTTCTTTCATACTGAAGTTTGACAATGCAACAATATGAGTAACTGTTATAAATGTGAAATGGCAACATCAGCAGAGAGCCGCGCTGAATGTCTGATATTCTATATGATACTCGATATTAGATAAAACAGAGTCCAGTAGCGCTGGTGCTTGCTTTAAAATGTTCTCCATCAGTTTTGAAGCTGCAAAGACTTTGCCCAATTTTCCACAGTCACTGGGTTCAAACCTAAAACAAAAAAACTGCTGCTGTTCCTTTGAGACAAAAAAAGAAAAAGGCAGAAAACAAATGGCAGAAGAAGGAATCAGACAAGCTGAGAATTCCAGAGGCAGAGCAGCTCACAGACACTGATGAATGTTTTGTACATTGCTGGCTTCTAAATATAGTTCCAGATCAATGCAATCAGGAACAATCTCCCCATTACAACGAGCAGGTCGCCCACTGAAGGCAGATATCTGAGGCTGTCAGATATTTCTGTGGTACAGTGAGGTAAATATAGTCTGTAACAGGAACTAGCTCTGAGTGGCTGGGGACACAGTTTAGCAGGTTTGCTTATATACTGTAAGAGTAACTCTTCTGTGTAGACTGTGTGGAGCATGTATAGAAAATCCAGAGAAAATGATGATGGCAAAAAAGTGATTTATGTTTGCTTGGATTTAGAATTTTTCAGTGTATGAAAGGAAATCAATCAACAAAGTGGTCTAGTGACTTGGACAACGTCAACCATTCTGTAACTTTGCCCTAATATTTTGTATGGTCACACTGAATCACCATCTGGATTAGTGTGTTAACGAACGACCATTAACACTCTTGGAGGCATCTGGTGAAATTAAATCGTTTTTCCTTTCTTGAATGTTTGCAACAATATTCTCCTCTATAAGAGAAGGAGACACATGCTGGAAGGTTTCTAGCCCTAAAATACCTTCAAAATAGCCTGATATAATATATCTAACTGACATAATAGTGTGACAATCAGCAGTGTGCAGTTTTCTTAAATTTTTGCTTAAAGAATCAATATTGATTAATTGACAGCCTCTGGTTATTCACACGAGATCATTTTGTGCTCAGTAAACCTTCTCTTTACAGTCAGATGATCACATCTTTTAGTTTGAGGCGATGACACTCTGGAGTTATTGTTCCACAGTGCTGCTGGGCTCTAGCTGCCTCAGCTAATGGACAAAAGGAAAAGAGAAAAGGGAGGAAGAGGAGGAGAGGAGTGGAGGATAATGAAAACATCATTGCATGGGAGGAGATCCTGATCAAATCACTGAGGAAATGAGGCCTGTGAATGCCCAGTCATTTGGACTCATTTACACGTCTCCTTTAATGCTGCTCGTCCATCGATTAGCCACCAAGGAGTTCAGGAGAGGAATAGGGAGACAAGAAAATGGTTTACAGTTTTGAGTCTTCTGCTTTAACGTGAGGAAAAATATATCATGTTGGTGTCAATCCGACTTGACATTAATGGTCTGGTTGAATGTAGAGAGTTGAAACCACCTCACATTTGTAAAGGTCAACCCCAGAGTTGAAACGAAGCTGCACTGACGTTTTTTTTGCCTGGATTTATGCATCTATAAAAATTGTGCTTATTTACTTATTTAGTCGAGCAGCTCTTTGACAGTATTTTAATGATTTTTTTAAATGATATAATGTTTTGACATGCAGCTCTTGAGTATATTTTACATCATTCTAGAAATCAGATGTTAATCTCAGGGTGTTGTTTCTTGCCACAATCAACTTTGTTCATCTGCCATAATTTACTGGTTTACTTTGGTTTTTTAATGGATTTCAACACCTGTCATAACATACCCCTGAAATATTTCAATTTGGGGTCATCTGTTGCAGCTGGATTGGATTACTTTGTGACATGTAATGAACCACACCTCAGTTCATGTGAGGGGGAGTTCAGACTTTTCAAGTATCAGGATGACATTGATCAGTGAAGTCAGCTTTGGGAGGGAAATGCTTGAGGGTATAATAAATGACTACAAATCTGTTTCAAGGTTCAGGTTCTGCTATTCCCACCTCCAAACTGATGCTCCACCACCCCCGTGCTTATCACACATGCCTTAAAATGTATGATCCAAACCTTTTGTGTCGACACGAAATCTTGCACGACACAGCAAGAATTATCTCCAAGCGGAGTCTCAGCTCCCACATGTGAGACCTTTGAGATAGCTCGATCCTCTTATACTTATCCTTTACACACATGCACATACGTATCCACACACACACAGAGGCACTTACACACAACGTGGACTCACAAGGAGGACAATTCTGATTAGGCTGCATCCAAAGCTGCCACCCACGGGACCTGTGGGAGATATGAATTTGAAAAGACAGTGCAGTGCCGATATGAAACGCCTGCATCACTGGGAAACTGGGACCCCTGTTAAGACCTGTCAGAAGAGAGAGACAGAAATAGGGGTGTTGGGGTCTGCGTATGTAGCTGAATGTGCAGCAACGTTGATCTAATTAAAGACACACTGCAGCCTACACAGACACACACACAAACTCCTGGGCAATATTTTACACACACATACTAGTAAAAATGTACTATTCAAGACAGGAAAAAAAATTTGCAGGATATATCATTACTAACTCAATGCTTCGACCAACATCTTCCATAAATGCATTTCCTCTTAGTGTGACCTGTTGGTAAATCCACACGTTGTGAGTTCAAACCATTTTTGAATGTGTTTAAACACAAAGCCTGACGTGATGGTGTTTAACCTCTGTAATGTCATTTAACCATCTTCTTAACATGTAAAAGCTTAAAATCTTATCAACGTGATAAAATGAAATAACCACAGAGCCTATTTCAGCCATCCTACTGAAATCCCAGTCAAAAAAACCAAATGAGGGAGTTGGCTGTCACTTTGACGCTAAACATAAGCACAGTGTTGCTCCACCTGTTCTAATGTAACCATCACACTGCATGATCACGACCTAGTGTAGCAGATCTGTGGCTAATAACTGTAACGAACGTTCACTGAATGTATGAGAACATCTGAAGTGGTTATTACTGTAATTATGGTGACAGAGGCTCTCTGTCCCAGTGTGGATTTAGACAGACAGTGACAACATCTCCTGAGACACTAAAAGAACAGTTTTTTCAACAATGGCAGACCAAGGAAACTTCAATAACTCCAGTAATGTTTTCATGGAAGTCAACATTTTTCTAAGGCAACAAGTTGAAATCGGCTGGATTAGACTATTGGTTATATTTTTCCATTAGCAACAAATATCCATCCATCCATTATCTTTTCATGTTAAGTGGCACAGGAACAAAAACTGTTGACTATTGCAGGATATTACCTTATGTTTTAATTAATGTATGATAGCTTGTTACAAAAAAGTCCTCAAAAGAAATTATTGCTACTAAATCCAGCTTTTCTCAACAGAAATCATTGTTTGTGGAAAACAGTGTGGCTTTATGGAGCAGAGAAATAAGACATATCAATCATTGGACAGACATTTCAAGTCTTCATTTGTTTTAATGTTTTAAAACAAATGTTGGCACTAAGGAAACTAGAAAGGCATCATACTTTACTACTGGTGACATTAATGACTATAAGAAGAAAAGAAAATTGAAATCATAGCTTTCCCGTCTTTATTTCTACCCCTGCATCTCTGCTTTCAGTTCATTGAAAGATTAACACATTAAATGTTCATAATAAGCAAAACTAAGAAAGAAAAACAGACATTGCTGGACACATTACAAGAGAATCCTAGTGGGACCAGGAAAATAGAAAATTTCAGAGCAGCTTTCAGGGATGATTGGCTTCATATGTTATCCTGTCATTCCATGAGCTGTTAGGAGAGGATGGAGTTGGTGAGAAAAGGAAGAGAGAGGATGAGGGGGAGGGAGGTATTACAGTGGAGATTGCTGTGGAAAGATGAGAGGGAAAGAGGACAGCGATGGAAAGGAAAGTGAGAAGAGAGATGATGGGAGAAAGTAGAAAATGAAAAAGCAGTATGAATGAAGAAGAGGGAATAAAATTCAAGTACAGGTGAGGGGAAAGATAGAGGGACGTAAGGAGGGCATGACAACCAAGGAACTGAAAAGACAGTGAGATGAGACCAGAGGAAGGGAGTGGGAAAGAGAGAATGAAGAAAACACAATGACAAGGAAGGAAAAAAGAAAGCAACTGAGGTGGAAAGATGAAAATAGTGAAGAGGCAAGGAGAGCAGAAGAGAAGACAGGAGTCAAATCAAATCATGTCCTCCTGAGAAAACAACCAGAGCAGGAAAACACAGTCAATTTGGCATGAGAAAAGTAAAATATAATAAAATGAATCCCTGTAGACCGAGTCCCGGCTCTTCACCCCATCTGTTTTCAGTCTCTGGCTGCTGGACAGACAGGTCCTAGACCATCCCACCACCCTTACTAGGTCATACAAAACTTGGAAAGTACATCCCCTCCGAGATTTACACCCACATACGCAATCCTGGGAGGGTGGGCCCGACAGCAGATCAGAACACAAACCAGCTGTTCTGCTCTCACATATTCGACCAATCGACGTCTACAACCACGAGAGACGGCGAGAGAAAAAACTGGTGTGTGTATTCTTACATAACCAACTTAAGTAGATTCAGAGGATGAGACTGTGACCTTTTGCCTCCTGTAGTAGATTTAAGCTGCACGATAGGTGTTAACATGCAAGCAAGTGGAACAATCACCAAAAACCCTCCAGTAGAACTTTTATTTTACATATTATTCTTTCAGGCTCGTTTTGGAGGACAGTTGGTTTGCTCTATGGCATAAAACAAATTAATACCAGAGAAAAAGAGAAGGAACAGCTGTTTGAGAACCTGGATTTAATGTTCTGTTTTTATATGTCCATGAACATTTTTAAAAATTGTAACACATTCTGTTTTTTAGACCAACAGTACAACCAAATACATTGTAACACACAAGGTCTTCACCGACCTACTTGAGATACACTGAGCTCCTCTCCTCTGCTCTCCTCTCTTCGTTTTATCCATTTATATGTCACCATTGCAGGTTCTTAACTTTGTGTCTGTTTCCTCCCATAGTTGTGCTTCCTCCTCTCTGTCTCTCTCTTTACCTTCCTGCAGGTAGGCCCGGCCTCTGAGCTGTTTGTGTCCAGTGTGCAGTTGCTGATCCCACTAACCTGCCCCGCGTTTTTTTCTGGAGCTTGATGGTGTTGTTCTTTTTTTTCTGTTCTCCACTCACTCCAACCAGTTGAGGCAGATGGCCACCTACCCTAAGCCTGGTTCTGCTAAATGTTTCTTCTTTTGAAGGTTTTTTTTTTCTTCTCCGCCTTTCCAAAATTTTTATTTCTGTTTCTTGTTGTTCTTTTTTTATTTCTGCTTGCCACTCATCCCAACCTGTCAAGGCAGATGGCTGCCCACCCTTAAGAGAGTTTTTCATCTGTTGGGTTTTATATGTTATTCCATGTAGATGTATTGTTATATTCTGTAAGGTATTACACTGTGAAGTGCTTTGAGATGGATTTATTGTAATTTGGTCCTATACATATGAATTAAATTGAACCGCTTTGATGAAGAAGAGAATAAAAACTATTAGAAGTCCAGGTTATAAAAAAAACACCCAAACACTTTTTAAATGTGTGCTTTACTGTTGAATGAACTTCATTAAATATTTTATTTTGATATCAGACATAATTGTAGGGGAAACAGAAACATATTGCATCAGTTTCTACCACTTCATCTACTACTAAACTTGTAGCCCGTTTCTGATTTTCAACCACGGATGATGTTAATTGATCTTATTAACTGATAGATCTTTGAGCTGGTGGCACATTTGTGTTTCCCTTCTTTTCAGGTAGACTGCGTTTTGTATTGGATCTAATTTTCCACATGCTCTGTTTGGGTCAGGTTTCGTTCCTCTGATCCCCCTCAGGTTGGGTCTCTCTGGTTTGAAATTTAATTCTTGCAGGTCGGATTTGAGTCAATTTTCCATGGGTCCATTTTGGGTCAGGTCCAAACTTCTAGACCAGAGAAGACCCTTACTTTGGAGAGATTTCCTGGCATTTAAATTCAGCTGCACATCTTCAATTTTGAATTGCAGTACAGTTCTTGAAAATCTTTTCACAAATTTTATACATTACATTTTCAGAACAAGTTGTTATCTTCTATCTTCATCTACAAACAGTGGTAGGAAATCGGACCAGTGGAGTGACACTAATATTGAGTACATTTCTCTTCTAGTTAAATCTGATACATTATAGAAAAAAATCTGAGCGGTATCTTTTGTAGTGAAACACAAGGCAGTAGAATAAAGAAAGGGCAGATTTGAATAGAGCTCTAAAACCAGACACACTAATTGACATGCAAAATGTATTTTTTGTAGTATTTAAGTATTTTTAAGTATTTCACATGATACCTAAAACTATTTTTAACCAGTCAAATAAATAAATAAGTAAATAAAGTTTTTAACAAGTTTTGGTCTGGATTGTGGTTTTGACCCTTGTTGTTTGTCTGTCTGACGTTTTAAGACCACATCTGTGCCTGTAAGGTTTTTCACCTGATGGGGTCAACAATCACAGACAGCTGAAGCAGCTGTCAGACAGGGTCAGAGGTTATGTCCAACATCTCAGCAGTTTGGATTGTTGTTGCAGAAAAGTCCTTAGGCATGTGTGTATGTCACTATACACACAGACACATACAGAATGCACATACACACATAGATGTGTGTAACCACATACAATGTATGCATAAGTAATATGCATAAATGTATGCAGTATGCAGGCATTCATAAAGGTTTGAAGTTCAAAAAGATAAAAATTCACTCCTTTCCCCTTTTCTTGAGCTTTGTTTAATTATAAATCTGCATGTATAAAATGATCAAATATAGTTTGTGCAAATGGCAAAAAAAGACACCTCAAGGGACTGAGAAAAGTATCTCCTCCCAAAAAAGGGCATAGGTAAGAATTCTACACTTGTGCACTCCTGTGCGTTTTTCCTTTTCCATTTTCCACACACCTCTGGAATTCAAACAAGCCACCACATCCACCTCACTCATCAATTATCTCCTTAAAACACATGACCTTTACAAGCAGTGACGACTTCATGACAGTGGATTTGGAAACTGTGATGAGATGTCGGAACGTTTTGCTGGTGGTTTGGCTGAAATAAAGCATCATAAATTGTTCTATTGCTACTGTGGTAAACTTTTAAAGTTCATCTTGTTCAGAATTTTTGGTTGTTAACAATATATCAAACTGTTTCATGTGGCTTGGGAGGGGACCTGCATGTTTGTGTCAGTCACCTCACAATGAATAAGCTCAGAAGACCTAATGATGAAATGAAAGACACCTGCAGACGTAGCCAATCGTGTATAAGCAACCAATCAAATTCCTAGCAGCTGAACCCAGTATAAAAGGGCCACACTTCCTACAGTTTGCTTGACTCATTTATTGCAATAAAATAATTTTTCTAGCAGTGTTGAAATTTCAAACTGCCTGAGTACAAAGCAGAATTTATTCATAACTGCATGTTTTTAGCAAATCTGGTGTAACTAAATGATCTGCTTGACCAGAACAGGTTAGGAGCATGATCTGTGCTTCAAACTAGTCAAAACACACAGTACTAAAACTTATACTGTGGGAAAACTGGTGGCTGATCGTTTATAAGTATCGATTTTTAACAAATTTAAAAATCAAAGCTTAACAGTTTGAGAATTTGTCCATCCACAAATGCAGCACCCACACACTTAGTCATCGCTTCACATGCCCAGAAATGTTAACAATGTCCTCTTCACACACACCTGCGTACAAATGCACACAAACCACAAGCACACACTCCGCTGCTCTTATCAATAACGCAACAGATATGTGATTTGAGCAATGCAGTGCTGACAGCTGCTTTTACAACGCAAACGCTGTAACATTAGTCAAACAGACAACCTATTCAGCAACACAAAGTGCCTGTCAGAAACAGTTATTACAGGGCGGATGCAGGGACGAGGTCTCGAACGGTGCGTCACTAATACTGTATGGAAACCTACTTGTCACGGCTTTGTTGTAAAATCAAGTTAGGAATTGACAGGGGCATGTCAGATGTGTCAGGAAGGTAAACGGCTGTCAGTTCAGCTATGAAAGCTGCCTGAGGTGGCTGGAACTAAAAAGGCTTACTTTTTTCTGTTCACCTGGTTAGCTTTGCCTACAGGGTTAAGTCATCGGCAGGTTTCTACACAGTGACAATCTGTGCTTTTTATGGCCCTGACTGCAAATTGACTGAACTGCTTGAAGCAGGGTCACAACGGATAGGGGCACACCATAAATTAAAGGGACAGCATGGCTTTTCTGTCTTTCCCTAATATCGACAGCCCATCTGTGTTTTGCATTCTCATTTTCTTGTCGCCTCTTGGTAGGAATGACATCCACTTAAGGTTTACGTCTTACATGCCTATTTTATTTATTTATTTGTTAATCTGAGGAGACAGTTGGGGAAAATGTAGCTGTAAATGTCATTTTGGGTCAAATCTACCATGTGATTGGTAGAATAAGTCCCATCACTGATTGCCTACTCCATTACAAGCAGCTGTCTATCACTGACAATAATCATTGTGTGAATAAAAACTGTAATTACTGATTTGTTATGGGGGGTCTATCATCTTCTATTAAGGAATTTCTCTAGGTCTTGCTGTTGTGCTTTGCTCACTTGGAAAGTAATAAACCAACTGCTAAATACCCCTATTAACACCCGGAGACTCTTGAAAGAAATTTGTAGTTCGGTCTCTCAAAGAGAAGCCTGTTTTATTTTATTCCCACAGAAACATGGACGAGTCATAGGTATGATATGAGGTAGCTGTGCTGAATCTGGCACAGGGTGCGTTGAATCTGTGCAGGGCACAATTATATCAGATTATTAAAGGGTTCTGGATAGAAACATGCTGCCAAAGAGTGTCAGATCTGGCTCTGTACCAACTCATGGCTCCACACTGGAGCCTTCTGTAGAGATATGTAAAGACTTAGGTGTCCAATGAATGCGAGATTACTGGAGCAGTTTGCTAAAGAAGGGTCCAAACTATTAGTTGAAAAGTGAACAAGTCTCATTATAAGCTACAAAGAGCAGGCAGTGATTGCTCCAAAATGGCGGTTTATTTACCTTTAAGTTAATGCCCCTGCAGTTTAGTTTGTCGTTTCTATTGTCGTATCAATCACTGTCAGCACTGAAAAGTTGCTGACAGTCATCTGACCAGTGCCAATAGACACTCACATAAGTCTGACCATCAGCTTCATGTGTCAAGGCCCTAAGATACCAAAAGTTATAACAGTGGTTTTTTAATACAGACAGGATTGAACAGCTTTGCAAAGATATCTCCAGTCAAAATCTTTATCTTTGAGTGTGACAATTTTGAAGTATATTCTGGGTTCTGGGTCAAGATATAATGTGTATACCATACCGTACTAATTCAGGATGTAAAGCCAAAATTGCTGCAAAGTGAAAACTGATGATGCCCTTGTTGGTTTTTTGTTTGTGTTGCTATGACACTAATCAATCTGTTGGGGTACGCAACAGCTTTAGCTTTATCAGAGACGACATGCCAGTAGCATGAATTGAGAAAGCAAACGTTCTGCCAGCAATTCCTGAGATCTGGAACCTAGACTAGAGCACATTTGTTTTATGCCACACAACAGCTGTAGGACAATGAACAGAGCCAATTAGGCTCATGTAAATATGACATCAGTCTATACAGATGTGACCACTGCACAAACAGGCTTATGATGTGTTCCCTGTGTTACTGCTTCTCCAGCCCAGATTAGTCATTCAGCATGTTTTTGTGTTTGAGCCATTTTACAGTAAGTTGCACAGTGTGGTCATTTGGCACAATTTTAAGAATCAGTTACTATTCTCTGCAGGTCAAAATGGCTTAAAACGCAGCAATGGAAAAATCCATCCATCATTTTAATCGCTTTTCTTGGTAAGTGTCACAGCAAGTGCTGCAGCCAATTCCAACTGTCACTGGACAAGAAGCAGAGTACATGTACACCCTGGATTGAACACCAGTCTATATCACAGGGACATATAGAGATGATCGTTCGCACACAGCTAAATCAACATTGTTAATTCAACAACTACGGAGTTAAACACATTGAAAGTGTCTATAAGTCCACACCACAGAGTTAGAGGTAAAACTATAATGTTGAAAGTTTTAAATACTTCACACTGTGACAGAGTTAGAGCAACTCTTTCAGTACTGAAAATCTACCACTATTCAACACAGATTGGTGCTAAATTTACACAACACTAGTGAGTGTGTGTGTGTGTGTGTGTGTGTGTGTGTGTGTGTGTGTGTGGTGTTAAAAATTTACATCAGTGTGCTTTTTAGTGATAAATAGAGTTACTACCATATTAAGACTATAGAGAATTTAAAATATTACACAACACTGAACTCTTTTTGAAGCTGACTATATTTAAGAACAATGTCATAGAAGCATCTTATAATGTTGAATCCTTCCTTTAACAGAAACTAATTCTGGCAAAGTACTACTGATGTGTTCAGACCTGTCATCCAATAAGATTTTGACAGGTATACTTGTCATATTCATTTGTTCACAGCATGCAAGTACATTAAAACTCTAATAAGTCTGTTCTTTCACTTCCACTAAATGTCACTTGGATCATGGTGCTGACATGTCCAACTGAGGAATTCAAATATGTAGGTGGAGTCTAATTACATCTCCCAGGAGTTAAACACTGTTGTGATCAGCTCTGCCAAATAACTCCAACACTGAAACCCTGAAATTTCAATTTGTTGCTGTGCACCTACGGACAACCTAAAGTCACAAAAATAACTCAACATTACTACTAAGGAAATCCAAACTGTTTTCTATGCTAAAAACTCTAAACAGTAATAAGCACAACTACATCTATTATTAAATTATAGCTACCGTACCATATTTCTTCCAGATACTATTTCACTTGGAATTCCTTTATAATTATTCTACATTACACTGAGGACATGTCTTATAAAAAGTGAATTAAATGTCAATCTATTGTTGAACTCATGTCAAAATCACACTAGTTGTTAGTTGTGTTTTTCTTTTTAAAACCCACAATCACAAATTAGTGTAAAGCCTCTGGGAACTCTACAGTCTGTACAATAACAACCTCCTCTGTCCTGAGACCCTCAAAATGGAAGGAACCCCCCTCAAAAACCTTTTAGTGAGTTTCTTAAAATCTTTACAGAGCAACGGAAGATGGATCCCTCTCCCAGGATGTACAGACGTAGATAATATGTGTGCAGAACAGCCTAAATTAAATTATATACAGTCAAAATGACTGTACATCAGATCATAAACAAACATGATCGGATATGTTAGGAAAGCAAATACAGTAAAGCTGCCCTTCATTTGTAAGCAAGTACTTCCTAACAAGGACATGAGTTGAACAGACGGGGACAAACAGTAATCAAAACAGACCAAAACATTGACCAGAATTGCATTTGTCTCTTTCCTATTAATCAAATCTCGTCCTGGATTTATGTGCATCTCCTTAATGTCCAGACTTGTATCTTGATGTTTGTTTCCCCTTGGTTTTATCTCTACTTGTGTCCTCGGTTGCCCTATGAGATACTCTGTGATGAACCTGATTGTTAAGATGTCTTTACCAATACATTTGACTTTCAGTTGAAATGTCAAAATAATCTGAATGCCATCCCTATTGTTATGGTCACTGTACCAAGAATATTTAGATTACTGCCATTTAAAAAATATCTGCACAACTGGAATATGAAGTCATGTATTCAGACCCTTTCAATTTTTGCTAATTTTACTGTAGAAAAGATCCCGCAACTGGCACTGCATGTCAAGACAAAAACCAAGCCATGAAGTCCAAGAAACTCTCTATAGATCTCCACAATAGCATTTTGTGGTGAGGCAGAGATCAGGACAAGCATATAAAATTAAGCTTTAAGTGCTCACTGGAGCATAGTGGCCCTTAATATTTGTGAAATACAGTCTGGACCCACAAAGGCTTCTAGAGGGGGCTGTCATGCTGAACTGAGCAACCAGGCCTGGAGCCTGGTAGAGTGGTTGGCTCATAGCCACAGCCTATTTGGAGTTTGTTTAAAGTATACATGCACTATGGAACTAGTTAGATCTTCTTCTATGGTGAATCTTGGTGGTGGCATGCTATGGGAGGCATCTCCGCAGCAAGGACTGGTCAGAATTCAGAAAAGCATGAATGCATTCAAATTGGATTTGTTGGGTTTTCTTTATTATTTAGTTGTATTGTAAGGTCTTAAACCTTACATTGTAAAGTGCCTTGGGATGACTTTTGTTGTGATTTGGTGCTATATAAATAAACTTGAATTGAATTAAAATACAGAGAGAACCTTAATAAGGCTGATGAGATTGTTAACCTAGGAGTATGAGTGATGTTGAGACAAATTTCTGCTTGAGTGATCCAACCAAAGCCCAGACTTAAACCCCATAGAACGTTCTTGACAAAACAACATGACACCTTCAGATTTACAAGAGAAACTAAAAAGTGGAAACCTTCAAAATGCATCATCTTCTTAGATGGAAGTCATTCAGAGTATGTTATACAGGTTGGATAGACATAACAATAGTGAAATTACAAAGGGCTATTCTCAACTGTCATGCTATTTATTTTCTGTCGTTGTAAAACTGAGGAATTCTTTTCTTGTGCCAACATTAAAATGTGTGAAAATGTTTTATGGATTCCTTAGCTGGTTACACTAACTGAGCATTAACACAAAATGGTGTAAATGGGTTATCAGCGATTAATACAAGGGTTAACAGTGAAATGAGGGTATCATAAAGTAGATCATTACTGTGGTAATAATAAACTTACCAATTAGAAAACAAGAAGCTGCCATTTCAACAACCTCATGCTTTGTGTGACGCACTGTTTTTCCACAGTGGATGGTTTTAGCATGCTGAGGTGGGCAACAGTGATTTTAGTTAATTTCAAAGAATCAAACAAACTACCCACTCAAGTATAATATGCAGCACCACAGGAGCCAAGTGAGGCCTGTGAAACGATACACAACCATGAGTCAGTGCTTGTGCCAAGTGCAAACAGCTTCTTCAAAGAGTCTCCGGTTGTACATTGTAATATTGGCAGCCTCAAAAAGTATGCATGAGAAAAATCTTTTGTTTTTGTTTTGTTTTTTTATATTATTCCAGGACATTTGCCTTTGCTGTTATAATGAGCACATTTAATAGCTAATTGGGAGATTAGCCTCCTTGCCCGGCAGGCTGGAAATTGTGTCCCCTGCTGTGCTGTTTGCTGTTCAAATATAAAGCTCAGACAGTCACGCCTCTCAGCTTTGGTCTGAACTCATTCTTCGTGATATCAGTCTGCAGGGAAATGAATCTTTATCCAGTGCTACAGGAATTAACTGGATATGCATCATCTGTACAAAGAGAGGCTGCCTTTGTTAGGAGCATTTGAAGGAGGAAAAGTTTGTCTCTTCTATCTTGTCGACCATAACTATCTCTGAATGCCACTGAGTCTCAGGCTGTTCGGCATTAAATGTGATTGGCTGAAGGATCCACAGCACTGTAATATGACAGATCTGCCTCCTCTGAACATACTTTGAACTAATTTCATTGTGAGAATAATGACTCTGCGATGGAGTTTTCAACTATGGACACTGTGACTCAGACAGAAAAACAGGCTATTTAAACCAAAACCAATGAACAGAAGCAGCTGGACAAAAATATCAATACTGGACAAAATCCTGGATTATTGTCATTGCTGATCATTTTTACCTTCTTGCTGATTCCTACACATGGTAAAGATATAATCGTTTATGTGTGGCCTAGTGGAAAATGAAAGAGCCCAGGGTTTATTTATTCTAAATTTAAAAACTTTAAACTGATGTTCAAACTGGTTCTGTCAAAACAAAAGTGCACACACATTCTGAGTCAACAATCTCACATTCATAAGTACAAAATGCAAGCCACAGTGAATGCAGAAATTTGAGAAAATACAGACTGTTTACTACCTCTGTCCAAACACACATTAACTCATGCCAGGACACCATACAGGTCATGCTCTAGACTTTTCTTGACATCTCTTTACATCCAAGAAATACAACAATATTAGCCATTAACATCCAAAAGCATTTCTGCATGCAACTTTTAAATGTTTCTAACATAATATTTTGATGCTACAGTCCCAGTTTTCAGCATATTTACCTTGGAAAAAACCAACTAAACAAAGCTACACAGAACAACACATGCATCAGTGCTCCAGTGAAAACAACATAACTTCCTGTTTTGGGGGGTTGAAGAACTACCCAGTGTCCTCTGCAAACTGGTGGTGTACTTAAGATATTGCACAACTGTTTCTCACCTGGCTACGTTTGTTATGAAAAAAGGTGGTATTGGTGCAGAAATGATGGGTATGATTAAGCTTATGCAGCTGAAACACATAGTTAAAGCTATAATATACCATACCATGAGCCTGGAAATCAGTCCCCCTTGGTTCTACTCAGCCCTCGTATCCCTGCTTCAAGAAGCTGCATCAGACTTCTTCTGTGCTTTTAGGGACTAGTCATTATGAAATTATACAAAGATATGAAAAAATATTCTTCTTTCAGAGATTGAAAGGGTGAATCTCACTCAAAAACCTTGTAAAGGAAAGTTCTCTGCTCTGCTGCAGTGTGTAGTGGTGGCATAGCGGTTAGCACTGTTGCTTCACAGCTACAACGATCTGGGTTTAAATCATCTGACTGCCCACGTATCTTTTGTGTAAAGTTTGCAGGTTCTTCCTGTGTTTTTGTGTTTTTTCTTTGGGTGCTCCAGTTTCCTCTCAGTCCAGTTATTGATTCTATATTGTCCATAGCTGTTAATATAACTGTGAATTGTTGTCTGTCTCTATATATCAGCCCAGTGATGGACTGGCGACCTGTCCAGGGTGTACTCTGCCTCTTGCTCAATGATTGCACCCCTATGACATAAGAGGTTAACATCATGGATGGATTTCACTTTGTTGTGATGTGGCATTATATAAATACAACTAGAGTCCTCAAGGCACTTCATTCATTTAAATATTTGGAGATAAACCCAACAATCATCCATGAGCAAGCGTTGGATAACAGTGGAGCAGAAAAACTCCCTTTAACAGTAGAAACCGCAAGTGGAACCAGGCTCATGGTGGGCGGCCATCTGCCTCAACCGGTTGGATGTTGTTGGATGGATTTTGAGTCACAAAAGCCATTAACAACACCTCTCCACATTAAAATATGTTTTGAAGCATATTTCCTCTGGAAATAAAATAAATAGTTACATAATGTAGCTTTTAGGTTTAATGTAAGGTGGTGATCATGGTTAATGAAAAAGTAGTTTTTGTGCGGCATAAAAGTCCACTACGCCCAAGTTCCATCTGGCCTTTCATCCAAGCTACACAAAGGGCACACTGCTACTTCCTCTGTATTGAACATTGGAACATCGGAGAACATCCCTTGCAGAACTGGCCAGCATGTATAGTTATAATAACGGCTTGGTGTAAATACCCCATGGG